>JAMQGT020012306.1:0-88398 GCA_024447675.2 Pterophyllum scalare | reverse complement strand
TTCCTTGGTCTTCATGACGCTCTCTGCACTTGGAACAGAACCCTGAGACTATCACAGAGCAGGTGCATTTATACGGAGACTTGATTACACACAGGCGGATTCTATTTATCATCATCAGTCATTTGGGACAACATTGGATCATTCAGAGATCCTCACTGAACTCCTGGAGTGGGTTTGCTGCACTGAAATTAAAGGGGCCGAATAATATTGCACGCCCCACTTTTCAGTTTTTTATTTGTTAAAAAAGTTTGACACATCCAATAAATTTCATTCCACTTCACGATTGTGTCCCACTTGTTGTTGATTCTTCACAAAAAATTAAAATTTTATATCTTTATGTTTGCAGCCTGAAATGTGGCAAAAGGTTGAAAAGTTCAAGGGGGCCGAATACTTTTGCAGGGCACTGTATATATATATATATATATATATATATATATATATATATATATATATATGTGTGTATATATATATGTGTACGTGTGTGTGTGTGTGTGAAGGTTTTTTTTTTATTAACGATTTTATATTTGCAGTCATGTGAAACACTGAGTACACCCTTACTGCTTCCATAGGAATTAAGAGAGTAAATTGAAGTCAGATGCTGATAATAATTAGTGCCTGATTAGCTGATCATCAGCAAGGGTGAGCACCTTTAGAAAAGCAGAAGTTGTGGCAGTTTGCTGGTCTGGAGCTTTCAGATGTGTGCTAACACAATGTCACAATCTGCCCAGCAGTGGACACCCAAGCAAATTCACCACAAAATCCAACCATGCAATGCTCAGAGAGCCCTAGTCAGCATGTTAAATGTTAAAGTTCATGACAGTACAATTAAAAGACTGAAGAAGTTAGGCTTCTTTGGAAGAACATTGCAGCACAGCTTAGGTTTTTGGTCTGAATAAATCACAAGACTTCTGGAACAATGTCATTCGAACAGACAAGACAGAAGTGGAGATGTGTGGCTACATTTGGTGAAAACCAAATACACCATATTGGCACACCTCCTACCAATTGTCAAGCACGGTGGTGAAGGGGTAATGTTTTGGGTTTGTTTTGCAGCAAGGAGTCTTCTTCACACACTAAGGTTAATTACGGAGTTCCACAGGGTTTTGTGTTAGGACGAATTCTATTTTCCTGTGAAAACTCTTTTCACATGACTGCATAATGTAAGGCAAACATTGCATTACACTATGCAATTGCATAACAATGACAAAGTGGGAGAATACCTGATTTAAAAAGCTTCTACTGACTACAGATGACTTGAATATGCTTTGCTGGTTTAAAGACTTACTTTGCTGCTTCTAGGAGTTTGATAGCTTCATCTTTTCTGCCTTCTTCCAGACACAGCAGACCATGCTCCAGCAGGGCATTGGGTACCAGGTAGTGGTCATACTTGATCTGAGTCTCACTAAAAACAATGATAAAATTGGTGAATGTGAACCAGTCTTCACCAGAATACAGCTGACAGATGGAACTGGGTAACTCTGTAATCGAAGCACTTAGAGGAAAGGCGCTTACTTGCAGAGAACGAGGGTGAAGTAGTGTTCAGCCTCCTCGTGGTGTCCCAAGTGTTTGAGACACAGTCCCTTCAAGAGGCTCAGCAAACACTGATCATCTATGGAGAACTCCGTTCCTAACAGTTGGACAGATGACAAAATCTGTCATTCTGGACAAACAATCATTTTTTCTACACATAATAGCCACTGCTAATATGCTTGGATTTATTGAAATTTCTGTAATATAGTCTTTATTTTAAAGGTCAACCAAAAAGGAACTTGATTCAATTAGGATTATCTTTGTGAATGTGCTTAATGGATTTACATACTTGGTAGACTTTCAAGTTGAGCCTGTGCCTCATCCAGTGTTTTCAGCATGCCTTCAGTTAAGTCTTTTTGTTTGCCAATGACTGTATAACCATTCCAGATGTACATCATCTCCTAGATGACACACAAACACGTGCACATACGAGCAGGAAGAGGTACAGACAACAATCAAAAAAATTTTCTTAATATAGGTCAGTGAAAAAAAGCATTATCTCTGCAGGAAACATTGTGTGTGTGTGGGGGGGGGGTGTCACTTTAGCAGTGGTTTTTTTTGTATCACCAATTCTCTGGGCATAGATCTGCAAAATCAGTAAACTCTTTCTAATGGTCTTATGGTCTCAGTCACTAGTTTCAGAGCTTATTTACTACAGCATGATGTTTATTTAGTAAATGATTATTGTATTTAGGGCAGAATAGATGACGAAGCAGGTTACGCTTTTGGGGAGTGGCTACCTTCCGATTCTGAGTCGCTACTTCTATGAGTGTTCAGTCTCAGTCAGATCAAGCCAAGATGACAGCAACCAAAATTATAAACTTGTAAACTATCATTTTGAAGCCTCAAATCCACCTATTATATAAAGTCTGTCTGAACTGAGGCTTGGTTTGTCCAGTCTTTGGCTTTACTTTACTTTAATTTGATTTACAGATAAAGCAGGGCAACATGACAGTACTAACCAGTGGAGGAGCAGGAAGAGTTACAGGATTTTCTGCCAAGTAGCGTCGGGCTTTCCTGATAGCAAACTTCTCTGTTGGTAAAGACTTTCCTGCTATTTTCTGCTTAAGCCCTGGGACCTGCCTGAATATGATACAGTATACACATAAGGAGAAAATATGAGATGCATTTAGTAATTACATATCCTCGAGTTTTAAAAGAATCTAATCAAATGTTTTATTGTTGGAACGCTGTTGACGGTGTGTTTCACTATAAAACAATTATAACACTCGTGCCACAAAAATAATATAACGTCAAAAATGCCAGTTTGTTTCCTGTTGTATTACTCCTCTGACAGGCCTTATAGAACATTTTTTAAACATTAGCTCATATTATTTACTGAGGACAGGCTGTTACGGGAAGATGCTATTATGATATTACTGATAGTTTCACAGTGAGTCATCACTGTTTCACTGTGATTGCTCTAAGTAATTTCAGCAGCATCTTAGTTCCTACCTGAACAGAGTAAGTGCAGTCTCCCCAAAGGTTAGGCAATCATCCTCAGTCAGCATACTGAGGTAGGCTGCTTTCATATATGCATACGTAGCCTGAGGGAAGGAAAAATGTGGTTACTAATGCAGTCTCATCTTTCCTTTGAAAATGAGGTAAGGAGAAAAAAAAGACAACAACTAGGCAGAAGTTGGACATCGCCATTTGTGGTCCTATTATATGTGGAAAGGATTACGGTCCTTGTGACCTGAGGAAAAGTCAACAACACTGCTGCTAATAAAAACTAAAATTAAATTTAAATTGTCCCTGTGATGAACTTGTAGCCTGTCCAGGGTATTGCCTGCCTCTCGCATGACACCACCACCCCACCACCCACGACCCTGAATTGGATAAGCAGAAGAAAATGGATGGATGGATGGATGGATGGTCCCAGTGATGAATCTGCAGCCTATCTTGGTTATTTCCTGCCACTCATCCAATGACAGCTGGGATAGGCTCTAGCATTCCTGTGACCCTGAACTGGATAAGTAGTTAAGAAAATGGATAGATGGAGGGATTTATTGACTCAACAACCAAGGTTCCCTGTTGTCCTTAATCATCTCTGCTTTCATGGACATTTTTGAATGGAATTCATTGGTGTAGAGGGGTCGTTTCCAGGAGTAGACACAAACCCAACCTCAGGGGGTAATAGTGCCAGTCCCAAACCTGGATAAATGAGAGAGTTGTGTCGGTAAAATGCTAAATCTATGTCAAATCAAAGATGGGGTTCCACTGGCTGTGGCAACTTCTGTGGAAAATAAGGGTGCAGCTGAAAATACCTTAAATCAAAGGATGCAGCACTACAGATACAGTCTCTGAGAAATTTGTAACTCTTTTGTTAACTTTTAACCATTCAAAAGTTAATGTATAGGGAAGATTGGGCTTTTGCAGAGGCACCTTCAAAGCTCTGGTGATCCCTAAAGGCAGCAGCCAAAAGAAGAAGAAAGTATTTAATTGTATTTAACTGCATTTTATTTTACTTCATTTTAATAACCAATCTTATGTGTATTCTACCCTGTTATGTGTTGTTATTGTCAAGCATATCACATTTATTTATTTACAGTGACTTGTTTTTTGCACATATTTCTGATATTGTCTATTCTGTAACATGTACAGCACCCAGGTTGTTTTAAAACATGCTATATAAATTAATTTGATTTTTATCTTGACTTAACTAACATTAAATTTTCTTTCACTACTTAGCCAGGTCATATTCAAATCCCACATTAAGGCAGCCCACCTTGGACCATGAGTTCTCCTTGCTGAGCAGGTCAGCGTAGAAGTAGGCCATCTTCCAGTGTCTCTTGTATGTGAAGCACCACATTAACTCCCAGTAGCACATGTGATGGAACTGCTTCCACTGCTGCTGAGCCTCACAGCACTCCTCAAAACGCTTAATAGCCTGGAAGAAACACACACACACAGAATCACTTTTTGTCAAACATACTGTATGCCATTGAATACTGATATGACTTTCATTCACCTGAGGTCCAGCAAATATTTCACTCTTTTTGTTCTCTTTTTTAATACTTCTTTAGAAATCATTTTAAAAATGAGTCCATTCTGGACTAAATACTTTGCTTTACATTTCATTACTACATCAGCCAATGAAGGTTTATGGCTACTTGCAGAATTTGCCGAGTATCATAATCCTAACTGTAAGCTTTGTAATTCCCTTCCGTTTGTGTAGTAGAGGGGCAATTTGATCCACTCCAAAAACTGTATACAAAGTCAGTCAATTCACCACAAAGAAGGTAAATTAATGATTTAATATACATAGTAGGGCTAATGCAGAATAGAACGCTTTCGTTTGTGATTTTAATATAAATTCATCGTTACAGTTAGGGACTTGTTTTCCCTTTTTTCCCTGGGAAAAGAGATTACTCACAGCATCCAGGTTGCCTTTGATCTCTTCTATTCGACCAGCAAAGAACAAAAAGATGGATCCCTGGGTGAAGACAAAGGCAGTATGTTTGTGAAAATGACACTTGTAATCATAGGAACATTTGAAAAGAAAACACAGATACTCAGTCTGGCATACCTTGGGATATTTTTTGAGATATGGCTGCAGCAGTTTCTCTGCATCCTCAACGTCTCCTTCTCCAGTGCCTTTGAGAGACATTCAGAATGAACCCAGCAGTGTTAATTTGCACCTGCATGTATGTATATGTTTGTGTGCGCGTGTGTGCGCACATGTGAGAAAGCAAGAATGAGATGCTCACCTAATATGAAGCTCATGAATGTGTGATAACAAAGGAGAAGCATGTTACACAGGAAGGACCTGAATGTGCTTTCTACTGAGCCCTCTTGAAGCTGCTGGAGACCGAACTCCTACACGAACACACACAATTGCACACATTTTCAGAATTTGCATTAAGTCTTCAGTTGTGGAAGATCTATTGGTTGATTAAAACTAAAACCAGCACGCAGAGAACACACTAATGTAGTTAGGAGAAATCTTCTGTGTTTAGTCAGTGTGCAGTGGAGGATAAGACAGCGTCTGCTTGTCTACCACTTCTCTGACTCACATATTGGTCTGTGTGCAAAATATGCAAATAGAAAATGCAAGATATACAGTATATGCATACTCACAACCAGAAGCCTTAACTGGTGTATCAATATGATGGTTACATGAATGAAATCAGTTGTGACTGAACACAACAAATACTAAAAAAGGGCATTGCAATTAAGAGAAATAGTAAAGTTATGACTCATTATGATCAAAGCAACTTTCAGCTCATTGATCCATGTGGATTTGAAAAGTTTCATTTCATGTTTCCATCAAAAATGTCAAGATTAACACTCATCACAGTAGCAGTGTGATGAGGTTTACTAGAAATCTTTATACGCCACCTCAACCACAGTACATTTACATTTCATATATCAGAGACACACTTCTCAGTTTCTGGTTCATAAAGAGGCCACAGCATTTCACACAGAGCAGAAGAATGTATCCCCTCTCAAAACATCTCTAACTGGAGCTGTCAGACCTCTGACGTGATTTTCTCTGACTTCTCAGAAATACTCACCTTATTACCAGAGAAACCGACAAACTCCAGCAGTTTGAGAGTCCGTGTAGGCAACATGGAAATCATCTACAGGAAGCAGACAAGCAGGGGAATTGAAAGGCCAGCAACATCACTACAGGACATCATTAAAACGCTGATTGTTTCCAAGAAAATGATGGTGGATTTATTAAACTGTGCAGTTATTGTTATATCAATTAAAAAAACAAGCATGCAGCTGTCAGCATGTTAGACTAGAGCAACTCTTACTTTATCTTCATGCTCTGCTCTTCTGGTGTTTTTTGTTAACTACGCATTGCAAAACTGGCAATTCAAGCAAATTTCTTTTTGTCTTTTTTTTTTACATTAAACATATTACGTGATCAATGAGGCACAAATACATACTATTGCACTGAGTCCTCTACTTACTAGATTAAAAGCTCCTACTCCCAATTTAACACCACCCTCAAAATGCCCATGGTTGTCACCATGAGTGTATCCGGAGGACTGGAGGACAGTGTGAAGCTCTCTGGGGTGGGGGTGGGGGTTAAGATGTGACAAAATTAGGGAGAAAAGCTGTTACAAAATATTGATGGACAATGGAAAAATGTCAAAGAAATATCCAATACACAGGGAACGATACAAGCCTGGCAATGGATATTTTGAAGATACTTACTTATAAGTCTGGTAGCTGTTCCTCACTTTGATTCCCCCTTTGATGAAACTGATCATGTTTTCATCCTGAGCAGAGGAGGAGTGAGAATCAAGAATTTTAACAGGAATTAAATTTTTATGTTTTTTATGCTAAACAAACATAAAATCACTGATGGTGGCAAACTCAGTGCGGCCCCTATCCGGCATAAGCCTCCTGACCTGAAGGAAGGTAAGCGCTGCCCTCTGGAGGAGACACTCAGCATAGCAAACTTCAGCATGGAGCTCCTCTGAAGTGAAATTGATTTTGCCACAGTTAACATCAGTCAGACACTACCATGAACATGTGGGCTGCAGCATATTGGCCAAACACACATGCGTAGGCACATGCACAAATAGTACTTTAACATGAAGAATAAAATAAGCACAGGCCCACACGCTCACAAGGTGACTATGCACTTCAGCTGTCCATGTAAAGGCTTTATATTATATGACATATACTCACATATGCACTCAGGCTAACATCTGTTTGTTTTTTCCTTGTTGTTGTTTTTTGTTCAAGAAAAAACAAACAAACACACATTGTAAGTATAACTGTACAAACCTTCTGTGAAGTTTTTTGAGAAAGTTGACTTCTTGCGATACCTGATGGAGAAACAAAAATCAAAAATTGTAAATGAAATCAGTAGACACAGCCATTACATCATTATTTTGGTCACTGCACATCTGTCACAATAAGAGGCAACAAGAGCTCAACATGCTTTTCTAGTGAGTACACATGACCTGATGCATGCTCACTCACTCACACACACACACTCACACACACACACACCCACACACACACACACACACACACACACACACACACACACACACACACACACACACACACACACGTGTCACTCAAATTTCTTGTTTAAAAAAAAACAAAACGTGGATTATTTTTCAGCACAGTTGCACTGCCCTGCATTTCCCCTCCTATCGTGTTTCCTTTCAGAACAGTGATTCAGCCTATTTCTTCTAAACACAGGATGCTCAGATGCTGCAGGGTGACATTGTTACAAGAAAAAGTGTTGAGAGTGCACTAAGTTTCCTATCGATGCTGAAACTGAAAAACTGCAGCTCTGACATCAACACTGGCCCGAATGAGTGTGTGTGTTTCTAAGATGACTAATGAGATGTGTCGCTCTAAGAAAACCTCTGAAACCTCTGTGATGGATTTTCAGAGAGGCTTCAGGATAAACTGACATTTTCTTCAGCTAGTAAGTTGGAACGATCTCAGGGAGTTCTTTCATTTTAGTATGATGATACTATCTGAGCCAGAGCTCATAAAATTGCAGGATTTCGGTTTGAGACAAAACCCACTTCCGCAGCTGACTCAGCTAATGAGGAACTAAAAAAAAAAGACCCTGTCATTGTTTCTCAGACAGTCCTTATTTTATTGACTAACTGAGAAGCAGCTCATGGGGCAATATTTCATTCTGGTGTCGGGGAAAGGCCTTACCGCTGACAGATAGCCTGTGCTTCTTTCATAGTGTTCCCAGCAACTAGGATGTGTTGAGGGTCGAAGGTCATCATGGCCTGCATTTCTAGAATGGTGGCATAGGTCAGAGCATGGTACATGCTGTCTTTGTTTCTGTAAAAAAAATAAAAAAAATAAAATTTGTTAAACATCACAGTCTTTTACAGTGTAACACAATACCATTTAGGTTGTTTTTATATTTTACTCTACACTCACTGGCCACTTTATTAGGTACACTTGCGCAACTGCTCGTTAATGCAAATACCTGATCAGCCAATCATGTGGCTGCAATTCAGTACATTTAGGCATGTACACATGGTCAAGACAACCTGCTGAAGTTCAAACTGAGCATCTAAATGGGGAAGAAAGCTGCCTTGTGTCAATGGTTCAGGCTGGTGCTGGTGGTGCAATGGTGTGGGGGGATATTTTCTTGGCACACTTTGAGCCCCTTAGTACCAAGTGAGCACTGGTTAAATGTGACAGCCTACCTGAGTACTGTTGCTGACCATGTCCATCCCTTTATGCCCACAATGTACCCATCTTCTGATGGCTGCTTCCAGGAGGATAACAAACCATGCCACAAAGCTCAAATAATCTCAAACCGGTTTCCTGAACACTACATTGAGTTCATTGTTCTCAAATGGCCTCCACAGTCACCATATCTCAAATCAGTAAAACACCTCTAATATGTGGTGAAACAATAGCTTCACAGCATGGCTGTGCAGCTGGCAAATCTGCACAGATGCTGTCATGTCAATATGAACCAAACTCTCTGAGGAATGTTTCCAGCACCTTGTTGAATCTAAGCTACAAAGAATTAAAGCACTTCTGAAGGCATAATGGGGTCCAACCAAGCAAGCACTAGCAAGGTGTACCTAATAAAGTGCCTGCTGAGTGTATATCTCATGTACACTGGTTTATTTATGTTGTGTATTTTTGCTTTGTGTTACAAGCCTGTGCAGCTACTGTTGATCATTGTTGTGCAAAAGAGATTTAGAATCTCAAGACTCATATTACCCTGGTTAAACAAAGGTTAATAAAAAAAAAAAAAGAGAGAGAGAGAGAGAGAACTTGCTCATTCTGGTCAGCTGCACAGTGACTTTACGAGGAAGTGGGGAAAAAAATGAGAGAACAACAGTGCTGGTACAAATAATCAATAACTGCTAACAAAAGACAGGTGCCAGTGAACACATGGAAAACAAGCATCTGTTTAAAACTGTGGGTGCTGATGTGTCAGACTCTTTAACATGGGCTACTGCAATGGTTTTCACAGCAATAAAGAACTAAAATAGGGTGTACCACATACACTTTCCCCACATAAATGCCTAAATACTTGTTGAACTTGTTAATAAAGCTTGTTGTTCCTGTTTTAAACAGTACGGTGACTACTAATAAGTCAAAACAACTTAAATTAAAGATCTACAACACAGGCGTGTGCTATTAATATGATGTCCTGCTGAAATCATAGCTGATGGCATAAATAGCTGCATGTATTCTGAATTTACCCAAGTGTCATATATTTGTGTGTGAATTACAAATATTCTACCATGTCTGTGTGTTGGTTCATATATTTAGTAACATAAATCCAGAGCTGTGTAAACAGGAATGCTGTCTGTCTGCATGGCCAACATGTCGCTGCCTCTGGGATGTTACACTGACCTCAAATCAGCTCAAATCATCTGTCTCTCACAGCCACATAATCTGACTGAATAAACAGAAATAAACAGTTTCTGACCCCTAAACTGGCCCCCAAATATCAATCAAGCTCTACTTTTTCACTTTTCGCAATATATAATCGGGACACAAAAAAGCAAACAAAGATTAATGTGATATAATCCATGTGACTTTTTTGCCTGTAATAAAAAAAAAAACTGCAGAACTAAGTAGAGACTTTTGTAAACTAACTACCTACAAACCGTCAACTGTTCACCTAAATGAATTCAATCAGCTTTAACTCAGTAAACAAACACCAAACAAGAAGTGGCTCAGTAGCAACCAGGAAACAAAAACAGGCGATCAGAGAAGGTGGAGGTATGGACTGAGAAGCAGACAGATTTGCCTGCGTTACATTTCCATTGCGTCAAGCTTGTTTATGTAAGACAGCAAAGTAAAACTCCAGCTGAGAAATCTTTTTACGATGGAGCAATAATGTAAATTTAGTTGTAATGTTGTAGCACATCAGTCAGCTCTCAGTGGTACAAAAGCCACAGTCCCTCTGACAGCTGTGAAGCCGGGTCTCCCACATATTTTCAGCACAATGGTCCATAAAGCTGGGGAGGAGCTGCTTTGTGTTTTGCAAAAACACGTGTGCATGGACACACACCTTATTTTCAGTTAAAGACAGTGGAAATCAGGAAGCCCAACAAGGAGGCAGTTCCGATGAAATGCATGTTTTCATTGGTTTCAGCGCTGTAACTTATGGAAGTCTTTCACTTGCAGAAATTAGTAGCTTATTATGCTACCTAAAGTAATAGTAATTCCTTGTCTGAAGTAATCTTAGTAATTTACATTTGGGAGAAATGAGGCAGAACAGCAGCGTTAGGACTGTACTTGGTGGTACGCTTGGAAGGAGAGCTGGCAAACATAGCTGAGCTTGCTGTTGGAAACCTCTGGGATCTGAGAGCTGATTAAAAATGAAAACACCTAAAACACTTGACTGGTTACTTAGCAAGCACGCTCCCAGAAAAAGTATTGAGCTACCTTTCATTTCTTTATATTTTGCTAGGAAAACAGCAAAATGTTTCATATTTATTAAGGGCATGACTTTAAGATGTTGCTCCTCTGCTGTAGATAATTTTTTAGGCCAGTTTCCTCAAAATTTTCAAGGACACACTGCACACCATGCAAAGATGTGTATTTCAGTATTTAAGGCAAAAACAGAGTATGTACAATTCAAACAAGCTTCAAAGTCAGTATTTGGTATGACTATTTTTATTCTTCAACACTGTAAAGGACTGGCTGTGTGGCAGGCAGAGCTGGGCCCTGTCCTCAGGAGGACAGGAGTAACTTTATCTCGACTTTTATTCACAAGAAAAATATACTAGCAAAAAACAGTGCTGGACTGGAGTCAGAAACACAATAACTTAGGAAACAACATAGTGCAAAAAGATAGAGCTAGGGAACACAGCAGGAGGGGAACCAAAGACAAGAACACGACAAAGAGCTGAGGAGGACACAGGCAGTATATACACGCATGAGGTAATCAGGGAGATAAGACACACCAGGGAGCACAGCTGAAACTGATCAATAAAGATGAGCCAAGGGAAGCACAACTGAATACAAAGCACACGATGCCAATGTAAAACACGAAGTAGACATGGGAACAGAAACATATACTTGACATAACACAGGCACACAGAAATACAATAAACACAGTACACATGAATGAACTTAACAGCCTAACAATTCAAGAAGGTGGGAAACAAAAGACACAAAGATCAGGAGACATAACTGAATGTGGAGATGAGATAATTAAGCAGGAAAACCAGACAACCACGGGAACAGGACACAGAGAGACAAGATAGACACAGGGACACAGAGATGGAGACAATACCAGACACAGAAACACAGGGGAGGCAGAAATACACAGGGACTCAGGAATTACAACAAACAGTGACCATGAACAGAACAAAACAAGAACCCAAAACTGTAGGAAAATAAATATATAGAAACAAACCAAGACCTACAATAATAAAAAAAAAAACATAAATAAACAATAAAGCCTGAGGAGGTCCTGTAAGGATTAAATGAATCACAACTAATGCCAGTTGATGATAAAGTTTAAAATGCAACACAGCATTAAAACAAACAAAAAAACAGTCCAATAAGAGATCTTCAATACAATTTTTATGCTCGATTAGCTTAATGAACCTGCAATAAGTTAACCAGCCAGATGAATTACTACCTATTACTTCCTGTGACAACTGGGCTGGTGGCCCAGTGTTTTGTGTTCTTTTTGTAGAGTTCTGTTTGGTTGTAGTTTTGTATTCTGTTTTTGGTTATAGTTATTATAGTTATTTGGTGGTTATTCTGATTTCCCTGTGTTCTGGTCTTCCCGTGTCTGTGTTTCTCTTTGTGTCTGTCTCCCCATGTCTTGACCCCTGTTTGGGTCCCTCTGTGTGCCAGACCTCCATGGTGTTAAGTCTGCGTGTACCATGGTGGGTTACTTCCTGTTTTATTTTGACATTCTCATGTTCCAAGTACTTTGTGTTCAGTTTTGCTTCCCCTGTGTTATTAGTTTCATTTGTTTCACCGTTCTCTGCTGTTTCCACTTGCTCTGATTACATAAATGTTTGTATTTAAGCCCTCAGTTTTTCTCTGTTCTTTGTTATGTTGTTGTCTATGTTTCCCTGCCACTTAGTTTTGTATTTAGTTCTGGTACCTATCCAGCCCAGTTTATTTTGTATTTTATGTCGCCTATCATTCCATCAATAAATGACCCTTCAAGATTAAGTTCAGTGTGTGAGTCCTGCATTTTGGGGTCCAACTTCATCTCCCACACAGAGTTCTCTGACTCTTTGCCTGCCTCTGGTATGGTTTGTTGGACTTGTTAGCTCACAGTTTACGCCTGTTACAATCTCTCTTAACTTCTCCCTCTTCATCTTCTTCTTGCCCTCCAGCTGCCAGTGTGGTTAAAGTTTTATGTTTTTACTGCAGCCCCTACAGATACCACTAACTGTCTTCTCTGACTGCCTCCTTAACAGATTGCTTTTATTCCCCTTTTTTGTCACTGGTCTACCTAGCTAGTTGGTTTTTTACAACACGTCTATCACCTTTAACTGTCCTTTAATTTGTTTTAAAGGAAATAAAATTTTCAATTCAACAACAGCTTTCTGTAAAACTTAAAATTATAAATATAAATACTTAGTAAAGAGTAAATCTACTGTCTCAGATGTTTAGCTGCACAGGTACTTAAACCAAGTAGTGGTACATGCATGATAACAGCGTACTAATTCTGTTTATCCATAATAACCAACCTTGTCAAACAGCTGAGGAGCTGCCCATTAGCATCCTCTCCAATGGAGGATTAAATACACAGGTTAAAAGAATCTGGAGTTCCAATCAAGACCAAGGTTATCCAAAAGATTGTGTGATTGGCTATGCACTCTGAAAATACTGGATGATTGACAGTGACTGATTAAGTCGATCATTAAAGTCACTTAAAAAAACTATAATTCCACAGTCAGATCTCCAATTAGAAATATGCATTTTGTATGTATCAGTATGAGTGCGTTCACCCACTGATGGATAACTTGATTTTCCTTCCAGTGCATCGTGTGTTCTCAAACTGTCTGTGACCATAACATTAATGTAGGGTGTGTCCTTCATGACTGCATCAGACCACAGCAAACAGATGTAGAGAAATGACACAAAGAGGACACAGACTGCTGAATAAAAACTGATACATGGAGAAGCTTCTGCTGCTGTTGCACATCCTTAAGGCTCCTTGATCCCCACAGATCAAGTTTTCTCTTGCTCTCAAAATGAAGGAGATATCCTTCCACTTTGAACAGTAATAAGGTTGGAACACAAAATCTTTTAGGCTGAACTTTGGTAACTCACAATCCATCGGATGAAATTCTTAATCCAAGCTGTCTGTGATGCTCTACTGAATCTTAAGTAGCTCACTGTGCCTCAAGAGCAGCACCCTGAGAAGCAGCTAAAATGCAGAATCTGCTGCTACAACAATGCTAAGGTCTGACTCTGAGGCCTCCAAGTTCATTCTCTTAGAACTTATAGATGCTTTGGAGGACTGGGCTTAAGAGGCAAAAAAAAAGGAAGGGGGAAATGGAAACCGAGCAAATGGAAGAACATAAAAGCTATGGGATGCAAAGGTTTCCCAGGCTGTCATTCTACAGGGTCTATAACATGGTGGGCATCACAGAAGCCTTTAAACAAGGAGTCTCTAAGGTGGCCACCAAGTCAGCAGAAGTTGTTTTTAAGTGGCCATAGATCACAAGAAGAGTGTCATGGCTGGTATAGTACCCCCCCCCCCAAAAAAAAAGACACATATTAAAAGCCCCCAGGCTGCCATCTCCTCTGATAAAACCATTTTCTGGAAAGAAAATTAGGTTGTGGGTGTTACTGGATCATTTACAAACCAAATATGTAAATGCATTTAAATATAAGCAACTGCATAGGGAAAGAATCAAGGCAGAAATCAGGACACCAACAGCAGCTTGAGGTTTTAGATTTAGCCACATTATCAACATTATGTTTAGAATATCCCAATTCAAATAAAGTATGTTATGATAATGACAGCAGGAAAGACAGCGTGTCACGTAAGGTAAAAACAAGATATCCAAGCTGGGAAATCATATGAATTCAATCACTTTACATGTCGACTCATGCCATGCTGAGGAAAAAAAAAGTCTTTCAACAACTTCCCCACACACCAGGTTACTATTTCAAAACTATAAACCCATAGTAGGGGCTGAAAGGAAGCTATTCTTGTATCCTATTGTAAGCTAGTGCTGAAAAGAAGAAAGTGGAGCTGAGGAGTGGCCCACAGACCCAGACACAAGAGACAGAGGATGAATAATAGCAACAGCGTGATAAAGGGGCTGATGATAGAGCAGATAATAAGCAGTGGACACGGCGTAATTTGAAGACACAGTTTTGGAGTACAAAGCTGGAGGCAGGGTTTGTATTTGTTGTGTTTGTGAATATAACTTAAAGCAGCACATCATTCATGTAACCCCCTCAGAAGGTCCTCATGTAAACACTCAAATCTCTGTTTCTGACCTTTTTTAATGATCAATATTTCATATTTTTATATAAGAACTGCAATGATGTATATAGCTTTAAGACTCCTTGTAGACCTCATATTTTTATAAGTAAAGAGCAACAATTTTACATAGGCTTTAATATATCTTATGTCATTCATATTTATACTTTGATACCTTATATTTATTTACATATCTGCATCTCATATTTGTCATGGTCCTGGGCTAGTTTGCCCAGCATTTTGAGTTTTTTTTGGACTTTCCAGCTTTTTTTTTGTAAATGTTGTATTGTTGTTCAGTGTTTATATCATTTCTTGTATATTTTCTTATTAAGTACACTGCTCAAAAAAAGTAAAGGAAACACTCAAATAACACATCCTAGATCTGAATGAATGAAATATTCTCATTGAATACTTTGTTCTGTACAAAGTTGAATGTGCTGACAACAAAATCACACAAAAATCATCAATGGAAATCAAATTTATTAACCAATGGAGGCCTGGATTTGGAGTCACACACAAAATTACAGTGGAAAAACACACTACAGGCTGATCCAACTTTGATGTAATGTCCTTAAAACAAGTCAAAATGAGGCTCAGTATTGTGTGTGGCCTCCACGTGCCTGTATGACCTCCCTACAATGCCTGGGCATGCTTCTGATGAGGTGGCGGATGTTCTCCTGAGGGATCTCCTCCCAGACCTGGACTAAAGCATCCGCCAACTCCTGGACAGTCTGTGGTGCAATGTGACGTTGGTGGATGGAGCGAGACATGATGTCCCAGATGTGCTCAATCGGATTCAGGTCTGGAGAACGGGCGGGCCAGTCCATAGCTTCAATGCCTTCATCTTGCAGGAACTGCTGACACACTCCAGCCACATGAGGTCTAGCATTGTCCTGCATTAGGAGGAACACAGGGCCAACCGCACCAGCATATGGTCTCACAAGGGGTCTGAGGATCTCATCTTGGTACCTAATGGCAGTCATGCTACCTCTGGCGAGCACATGGAGGGCTGTACGGCCCTCCAAAGAAATGCCACCCCACACAATTACTGACCCACTGCCAAACCAGTCATGCTGAAGGATGTTGCAGGCAGCAGATCGCTCTCCACGGTGTCTCCAGACTCTGTCACGTCTGTCACATGTGCTCAGTGTGAACCTGCTTTCATCCGTGAAGAGCACAGGGCTCCAGTGTCAAATTTGCCAATCCTGGTGTTCTCTGGCAAATGCCAAGCATCCTGCACGGTGTTGGGCTGTGAGCACAACCCCCATCTGTGGACGTCGGGCCCTCATACCATCCTCATGGAGTCGGTTTCTAACCGTTTCTGCAGACACATGCACATTTGTGGCCTGCTGGAGGTCATTTTGCAGGGCTCTGGCAGTGCTCCTTCTGTTCCTCCTTGCACAAAGGCGGAGGTAGCGGTCCTGCTGCTGGGTTGTTGCCCTCCTACAGCCTCCTCCACATTTCCTGGTGTACTGGCCTGTCTCCTGGTAGCGCCTCCAGCCTCTGGACACTACGCTGACAGACACAGC
Organism: Pterophyllum scalare; assembly: GCA_024447675.2. Lineage (NCBI taxonomy): Eukaryota > Metazoa > Chordata > Actinopteri > Cichliformes > Cichlidae > Pterophyllum > Pterophyllum scalare. Next base: position 71,946 of record JAMQGT020012306.1, on the reverse strand, counting down.
AAACCTTCTTGCCACAGCTCGCATTGATGTACCATCCTAGATGAGCTGCACTACCTGAGCCACTTGTGTGGGTTGTAGAGTCCGTCTCATGCTACCACGAGTGTGAAAGCACCACCAACATTCAAAAGTGACCAAAAAATCAGCCAGAAAGCACAGGTACAGAGAAGTGGTCTGTGGTACCCACCTGCAGAACCAATAATTGCCAATAATTTCCACCTGTTGTCTATTCCATTTGCACAACAGCATGTGAAATTGATTGTCAATCAGTGTTGCTTCCTAAGTGGACAGTTTGATTTCACAGAAGTTTGATTTACTTGGAGTTATATTGTGTTGTTTAAGTGTTCCTTTTATTTTTTTGAGAAGTGTATATTTAATCTTGTTCTTAGTTGCTTAAGTTAGTTCCTCCCTCAGACTTCTTCCCTCTTGTGTCTGTTTTTACCAAACTTCCTGTTTTATTTTGCTAGTTTCTTCTCTGTTCAGTTTTGCTTCCCTTGTCCCATTAGTTAGATTCAGTTCACCTGTGTTTTATTCTTCTCAGCTGTCTCCACTCTTCCCAGCTGTGTTCACTCTCCCTAATATTTAAGCCCTCAGTCTTCCTAGGTTCTTTATTGCATCCTCCCCTCATGCTGTGTGCCCTCTCATTCTTTGGGTTCCCTTTTGTCTCCAGGTTTTTGCATTTGTGGCTCCAGTAGTGATGGTAGAATGAATAAAAAAAATGAAGAATAAAATTTTTTTTTGACAGTGTTGGGACTTAGGTGATTCCCTCTTTTTGGTATAACTTCCCCAGCCTTAGAACACACTCTCTCTGAGTACTGAAGCAGCAGGGGCATGCTGAAACTAAAGTGCTAATGTGTACAGGTGAGGATACAGATGCTTCTGATGATACCGCTATAACATTGGATCAGACTCACCTCAGATCACCCAGAACACTTCCTCTATTTCCCATGTCTTTTTCAGCAGCTCGAATAACATAATGAGGCAGTCACGTGATTTCAGAAAACAGGGCCTCGTTTGGCTTTTGTCACGTGATATTCTGAAAAATGATACGTCCCTCGACGCAGGCTTCATTTGGACACACCCACTTTGCTTGACACAGGCTTCGGAGCTTTATTACAAGATGTAACATCACTAGGCTCCAGTCCTGTATTGTTTTTGTAGTTTTGGAAGAGACTTCAGAATTAAAGCTACTTTTTGAGTTTAAGTCCCATTTCCTGAGTCCTACATTCCTGTCCTACTCTACCTGCCACACAGCTGTTTCTTGGCAATATTCTTACAGCTCTATTTGATTTTTTTTTTTATCCATTCTAGTTGCACACTGTGGGCCAGGGGAAACAGCATTTCAATCCTGTGTATGTCCTGTACATTCTGCAGAACTGACAATAAAGTTGACTTTGACCTCTCGCTGTGTGTATGCCTAGTTCCAGCTCTAAATGACCAATTTAGTAGTCCACTTCCATAAAGATAAAGATGTGGCATTTATGAAGTTAGTTTCAAAAAGGGAAGAAGAATGTGATTAAAATAGTTTACTATGTGCAGGGTTATGAAGCTAAAAGCTCTGGATCACGATACATCCAGAGTGAGAGACAAACTGCAGAGATCTGCAACATAAGTGGACAACCATCCAAAATTCCTTCAAGTTCCAAAAGATCTAAGGAAAACATTCAAGGAACTGCAGCCACCTCACACCTTAAGTGTTCATGACCCCACAATACAAAAACTATGGGGCTAAAATGGCATGGAAGAGTGGCAAGGTGAAACCAATGCTAATCCAGAAAAGTATTATGGATCATCTGAATTTTGCCATAACTCACATTTATGATCCTCAGATTCTCTGACACAGAGAAGCTAAACTGTTTGGTAGACAGGAGACCTGTTCTCTGTGGCACAGACCAAACAAAAGGGTCATTATACTCATGTTTAGCCGTGAAGAGGGAGTGCTTTAACAAAGATGGATGCTCATGTTAAACATGGCCAAAGTTTCAAATAATGAGGCAAGTAATCCCCGTGAGCCAAAAGCTCAGGCTTCAGGCTTCAAACTGCTCTAAGTGCTTTGTCTACCCTTGGATCTGACCACAGAAGCTCCACCCACCTGCTGTTCAAACCTTCTGTTTGAGAAGGGGAGCCAATCAGAAGAAAGTTGCCTTAAAAAAGGGGTCTCAAACTCTCAGCCCGTGGCCCACATTGACATTTCACTTTCCCCTCCAATTAAGAGGAGTTAGCGAAATATCAAAAAAGTAACTAAAAAGGCCAAATTGTCTTATATTTTTTAAATCAAATCGCGGATCAGAAGTAGGGGGCGGGGCCGGATGCGGCCTGTGGGCCGCGGGTTTGAGACCCCTGACTTAAAGGAAGAGGAACTAAAACAACTTGTCTCAGACATTGGATGAACTGAGGCGCTGCACTAAGGCCCAGTGTAAGATAAATAAGAGATATTTTGAATTGTGAAAGTTACTGACAAGACCGTGATCTCAAGCACAAACATGAGTACACCCCTGAGAGGCTCCAGAGTAAATAAAACAAAAGTTTTGGAGTGGCCTAGTAAAAGTCTGGATTTGAAAACCACACTGCTGTGGTCGTACCTGAAAAGAGAAGTTTGCTTTCTCAAAACTTCAAATAAGGCTGCACTAAAGAAGAGAAGTGGGCCACAATTCTACCACAGAGACGTCAGAGATCTCCAGTTATTAAAAGCATTTAGCTTGCAGCTGTTGTTGCTAAAGGTGGCACAGCTAGCTCAGCAGAAAAAGCTTGTTTTCTGTGATTATTCAGCCTCACTCTTTTATGTTAGAGTTGAGTATCAGATACACACAAAAACAGCAAAATCAGTTCTTCAAAATTTGAACTTTCTAACACCCAAGATACCCAAAACAGTAGAAAGACAGTGTGGGTTGCTGTGTTAATGAAAGCATGTGAAGTCTTCATTATATTTATCCATGGAAGGTCAAAGCCAGGTGAGAGCAGCACCTGTATTAGTTTATTATGCAGGTTGTGCTCCTACCTGCATCTGAGCCTGGCCTGCGCCTCCTCAAAGTCATTTCTGAGGAACAGATCCAAGGCAGTCATACAGTCCTCCAGAGCCAGCGTGAGGTCTGACCGCGAGCACCTGCAGAAGCAAAACAAAAACCACATCTGCATGAAAACGAGCTGAAAATATTGTCAGGTACAAATACAATGATGGTTATAGTTTAGATCAAATTATACTTGGAAAAAGTCAGAATTCAATATCCTAAAATGTGTTTAACTAGGCCCTAATTACAAAAAAAAAAAACATCACCTCATTCTGTCCTACGATCTCTCCTTAATATTGTCTTTTACTTACATACTCCTAAGTTATTAAATTCTCTACACTCCTTTGAGAGAGAGAAACTAAAGCAGGAACAGTGACCCAGAGAAGCAAACTGGCTTGATTGAGTGCTTTTTGCTGCTAATGCTGTCGCTGTTTGCATTGCACTGCAATTTACAGAAGTAATCAGCATAAATTACAGCTCTCATACAGCCTTCTACATTTATGTAAGTACAAGCTCCAGGGCTGGTTTTTGAGCTGAATCTTTCATTACAGGTAAAGAACAGATCCTCCTACTGGCTTAAAAAAAAATTGTCACTTTGTATTCATTATACGAACCACGTGACCTTTCACGACTCAGAATCGTCCATCTTTGACTTGACTCGCTGCACGCATGAAACTTTATCTGCATAATGAAACTTTAAATGTCTGTTTCACTTCTCAAACTCAGGGTGAAAACAGCATCCAGAACGTTAAAAACACATTAAACAGAAGTCATTAAGTTAATGGAAATTCTAAAATAAGTGTTACATTAATGTTCTTTAACATTAAGTTGATTTGTTACCTTTGTTTGGATTACCGCTTGTTTGTCCTGCAAACACTTTTTCTTACATTAAGCAGTTTGCTTTGGTACATCATGTCAATCCCTGTTGTGAAATATGCACAACGGAGACATACTGTACTGTTGATTGAATGATTGATTTTTTTTGCTTTGTGTGCATATTTGTGAAGTAAAAACCTGAATTTTGTTTTGCTTAATTTTAAAATGGAGCTTAGTGTGATACTTAGAGGCCCAAGGCCACATTATGCTGATCCTACATACATCACGCATACACTGAACACAGGTGGAAGATAGATATTTCTCTTATGTACTGCTCTTCTTTGACTTACTATAAAATACATGACTAATTTAAAATCCTTTTCCTCAAATACAGAAATCCAGCACCATAAAGCCCTCATAGTACCATGTTATCCTATTAGAGCACTCTACTCTCAGCAAGTCCAGGCTTACTTGCAGTTCTTAGAGCTTCTAAAAGTACAATGGGAGGTAAAGCCTTCAGCTATCGAGCTGCTCTCAGGAGACAGACACCACCTCTACTTTTAAGATTAGGCATAAAGTTTCCTTTATTGACAGTTGAGCTGGATCAGGTGACCATTAGTTATGCTTCTATAACCTCAAGCTGCTAGGGGACTTCCCATGATGCACTGAGCACCTCTCTTCCAGTACCTTCTCTACCGTCAATCTATGAAGGGTTATGAGGCTGTTTCCAAACAATTTAAAGTCCATCGTTCTGCTGTGAGAAAGATTATTCACAAGTGGAAAACATCCAAGACAGTTCCCAATCTTCCCAGGAGTAGACGTTCCAGTAAATTCATCCCAAGGTCAGATCATGCAATGCTCAGAGAAACTGCAAAAAAAATCCAAGAGCTCCATCTCAGACTCTACAGACCTCGGTTAGCATGTTAAATGTTAAAGTACATGACATTAAAATTAGAAAAAAAGACTGGACAAGCATGGCTTGTTTGCCAGGAGAAAGTATCAAGCATCAGAAACAAAACAAAAGCAAAAAAAACATGCCAGCTCAAGACTTTTGGAACAAGACAAGATCATAGAGGAGATGTTTGGTCATAATGCACAGCAACATGCTTGGAGAAAACCAAACACAGCATATCAGGACAAACACCTCATACCAGCTATCAAGCACGGTGGTGGATGGGGTGATGATTTGGGCTTATTTTGCAGCCATGGGACCTGTGCACCTTGCAGCCATTGAGTTGACATTGAGTTACAATGTATGTTTTGTCTCATGTCTTGTGTTTAGTTTGACGTGCCAGTGTTCCCCGTGTGTTGTGTTTAGGTTTCCGTTTTGGTCAGGTTTAGGTTCCCTCTGTGTTAAGTTTTACATGTGCATCATGGTTAGTCACTTCCTGTTTTCTTGTGTTCCTTGTGCTTTGTGTTTAGTTTTGCTTCCCCTTGTCTCATCCCTGTATTATGTTCAGCTGTGCTCCTCACGCGTTTCCACTCCCCTCATTATCCCTTTGTGTATATATTGTCTGCAGTTCGCCCTGGTCCTTGTTGCGTCATCGTTGGTTTTTCTATGTCTAAGTTTCAAGTTCATGCTACGTTTTGCTATTAAAGCTTTGACTTATTAAGCTCCTCACCTTACGAGTCCTGCATTGGGGTCCTCTGGCTTCCTTGCCACAGCCTCAACCTGACAATTTCTCCCATATTGGCTTCTCTTCACTGCCTCCCTGTTAAATCCAGAATTGAATTTACTTAGTTTTGACTCTTTTTTTTAATTTTTAATTTTAACACAGTGCAACACGTTGTGTTCATCTGAGGTAGAACCTGGTATGGACTGGATGGTTTCTTTCATTATGACCCGATACTTTAAACAAATTGAAAGAGGGTTTACTCTCTTTTTCACAAGACTATATGCAACTATTGAATGACATTACATACTCTCCCATATTTTGTGCTTTGTCCTGTCTGTTGTCTTTCTGTGCTCTTGTTCTCCCATACAGCCCCAATCCAGTCCAGACAGATGGCTGCCCTCCCGCAGCCTTTTTTTGACCGAGAGTGTTTTTCTTCCCATCACTGCTCATAGGGATTAATAGATCACTGGGTTTGTCTCTATAATCTTGTTAAAGCTTTACCTTTAAAACATAAAGTCCCTTAAGGCAACTATTGTTTCTTTTTAACTGCTGTATTCCCTGTTCAGCATATGTCAGCATCAGACATCCGCAGAGAAATAACTACTGCTAATGTGTATAACAGCAGTGACATTCTTGTCCATTAGAAACACAGAGAAACTAAACTCACCTCATACTCACGCATACCACCACCACAATAAAAAAAGAAGCACACATACTGGTGCAGCTCTGGCTAATTACATGCGGGTGACTGCTGTGTTCACCATATGACTCCCTGCTAACAGCACAGAAACAACTGCTGTCAGTGAAATATAAAACTGTATGATCACTGTCTGTGTGTAATACACATGTGACTTTAAGATACCCAGATTTTACCAGGGACCAAGGCTGTGCTTTTTGTTGCTAGCAACAATTTATAAACACATACTGACAAAATAACTCAGATATATAAACAGGATCATATGAACATTAACAATCAGTCTATCAGCTATTTTCTAATTGAGTGTCTACAGATGTTATATTGTTAAATAATAAAAGCCAAGAGGAAACAATGCAGCATATTGTATGCACATTTATGTTTCTAATGCTGCAGAGTCACATGTCTCCCACCAGTGGCCACTAAGTAAATCCAACCAGTCCAACCAGAGCTGTCGCTAATGTGCCATACCGGTTTTCTGTATGAGTAAAGGTGCAGCAACTCCATTTTAGCTACTAGCTGATATTGCCACCTGGAAAAATACCCAGATTTAGCCAAGAACAGATTGAAAAAAAATATAAATAACATAAGCCTCCTTATCACAAGTCCAGAGTGAAAGCTGAAAATTAAAATACTGACAGTTTACTTCTGCCTAATCAAGATTAAATCAGAGGGAGAATAACAGGCTTATTACAGTGAGACAGTGAATCTGATAGTATTGAACCTGTTCTAAATATTACCAAAGCTGATCCAACAATAAAGAAACTACATTTTAGTCATAGCAGTACTCCCGTGACATCTCAGTGAATGTTTCATGCTCGGGATCCTTTGAAATATAACCAGAGTTATATTACGGAGTTTAAATGGTAAGCCTACAGACAAACAAATAGCAACAGCTCTCAACAAAACATGTAATATGTAGACCAAATGTATCAGTTAACACACTGCTTGAGTACTGAATTAAAACCCTATGTAATACTGATACTAAATCTAATCTTAACCAAATATTTATTCTAAACATACCCCTACCCTAAATCTTTACCTTCTGCACATATACTCCACATTATTCCACATTACTCCAGAAAAGGTTTTATACTTGTTGGAGTTCAGTTCAGTAGCACCAAATTATATCACCACACCTCGAGGTGCTTTATATTGTAAAGTAAAGGCACTACAATGTAAGACAGAAATCCCCAACAATCAGGCAACCCCCCTATGAGCAAGCACTTGGTGACAGTAGGATGGAAAAGCTCCCTTTCAACAGGAGGAAAGCTCCGGCAGAACCAGGCTCAGGGAGGGGCAGCCATCTGCCGTGACCGGTTAGGGGGGATGAGGGGAGGGGACAGGAGGAAAAAGGAGAGCAAAGAGAGACGGGACAAAACACAGAGTATGGAAGACAGAAGACAAACGTTAACGACATACAATAGTGTTGTATAAATCCAACGGGAATAGAAAGATAGGAGTGGAGAAGAAATGCTCAGTGCCTCATAGGAAGTCCCCCAGCAGCCTGGGCCTATTGCAGCATAACTAAGGGATGGTTCAAAGTCACCTGATCCAGCTCTAATTATAAGCTCAAATTATTTTAGTCTTATTAACTGAGTCACACTACGAGGATAATCAAACAGATAATCATCAGTAATCATTATCAAACTGCAGTATGTGAGTAAATGTTTTTACTTAACATCAGACACTTTAATGTGTGCATGTTACATAAGAACTCTGATTTTTAAGAAAATTTGAACATTAACTACATATTTTTGTGTTACTGGATCCCTGTTGCTCAGATTTTTTTAGACTCCAACTCAACTGGTACCAGCTGACTGGAAAATCAAGATTGTGGCACCTTAAACGCAATCTGAGGACAATGAAAAGGAAATGGATGGAATAACTGACAACTGTGTAAAGGAAAGAAAAGGCATGACAACCACTAGAAGAAAGAGGAGAGTGTGCGAGGTTCAGGATGTGCATACCACGCATTGGCCAAATAATTTAATTAGGTTTCAAGTCAGCAAGTCTAAAATTCTGGGTTGATTTCTCCAGAGAGCAAATTGCACAATGATGAACATTGTCACACAAAGGCACACAAACATACACACAAACACACACAAACACTTAAAACCACACACCAATGCATGTGGTGATGCAGACTAATACATTAAGTACACACACACACACACACACACACACACACACACACACACACACACACACACACACACACACCCTTTCCTGGAGTGACAAAGCATTAGTTTTATCAAGTCTGCCTCAGAGAGCTTTCAGCACATTTTTCAGGCTGGCATAACACGTTCAAAGGCCTTCTTACGTCGAGCCGTAACACAAAAGAAACGAGCAGTTCCGACAATAAATCGAGCGAGTTTGTCCACATGCCTGAGTGTCACAGCTAGAAAACACAAACATCACATGATGATGGAAACACAGCAGAAAAACTCACTTTCACAGAGCAGCTCACGCAGGCCGACTCAATGAGACACTCACGTCATCCCAACATGCATGCATCTTACCCGTTTGACAGCGTCTCTTCCTCCCCTGACATTTTCATCTGGCAAAGTGTGTGAGTGGAGGAGAGATGGAGAAATACACAGAAGTAAGAGAGAGAGAAAATTGCAGAAGTGACTGTGAGCGCGGGGCCTTTCCAGCAGTGCAGTGTAATGATCTGTGTCTCTTTCTGTACCAGCAGAAACAGCAGAACGGTAGGCTAGAGAAACCGTGTGAGAGAGAGAGAGAGAGAGCGTGAAAGAGAGAGGGGGACGAATGAATGAGAGAGAGAAAGAGGGAGGACGCAGAAGCAACAGCAGCCCTTAATAAGATTGGGATGACTATCACACATAGAGAGAGAGAATAAACTGCCTCTAACACACACTCACACAGAGACAGCCTGTCCCACCTCTTCCGATCATCACCCTTATGCTCCACACTGCAGTCTCTAATCTGATTGGTTAATGAAAAATCAGGAGTGTAGTGGAAATGCCCACCATTCACAGTCAGGGTTTTTTTTTCTCTGTAAATGAAGATACCACCAAAAACTAAATGCTAGAGGAATAATGTGCTAAAAGGAGAACTGTTTCAGTCACAAGCCATCTTTCATGATAAAAATATGAACACTCTCTGCTGGTGGTGGAACAGAAAGTGAGGCTTTCAGCTGGTGTGCTGTGAAGATCACAGCTGGTCAGAGCTGCTGCAGTGGCAGAGACTGAGCACTGCAGCGAGCAGAGAGTCCAGGAATAAATGTCGATGCAGCGCAGCACCTCGAAACGTAGATGCACAGGAAATAACGTGAAATCGTGAATGGAGAACGGGAGCAGTGCCAGGAGTTACGGCTGTATATCACTGTAAACAGCCCATTCCCAGTCACCCATTAGATATGAGTGAGTGTGAACGAGTGAGAGAGACTACCATAAACACATATCAGCTGTAGTTCACAGAGGACTGTCTTGACCCGCATCTCATATAAGCAGTTAAAACTAATATGAGTAGCAATCAGAGATGTGCTGCGCGTCAGTCTGTAAACCAAACAAGTAATTTAATCACATTTTGCTGTAGCATGCTGGTAGTTCCACTACATTCACAGATTCGTGTAGTTTAGTTACTTTATGTAGTTAATTACTGAAGCTACAAACAATTCTGTGCCATAACATGATTTTTTTAAATGACATCTTGCCAATGTATTTGGACCTCTTTTGTTAAGCACCACCTTCTTTTTCTTTCATCCCACTGGCTGTGAAGGCATGCCCAAATGTCAGCCACCACCGCTCACTTGACCTTTGTGTAGTGTTCCCTGCATAATCACGGGTGTTGTTCCCTGCGTAATCACGGGTAAAACCTCCTGAATCTCAGCCCAAGGTGGGATCAACGTGACCATACTTAAGCAATTACGCTATACTTGATGAGCTCCAGCAACTAAACCTACGTCTTTACCTGTGAGCGATACACTCCAAAACGTGAATGTGCAGAAAGTCGAAGCCACTTGAGTGAAAACGGAAAAAGTTTTGAGTGAAAACAATCTACATTTCTGCGTTTTTTTTTTATTTCCACCATGGCTGAAGCAGAAATGTAGACTGTTTTCACTCAAAATTTCAAGTGCCTTCGACTTTCTGCACATACACGTTTTAATCTGTACAAGCCGAGACTGACGGGATGCCGTATGCAAAACCAAAGCTGATATTTGTTTGTTTGTTTCATGACCTGTAAACAAGTCGACACTTTATCAATTTGATCTTTTCAATCTGCAACTAATAATAATCTTCTTCAACTGTTTGTTTGGTCTGAAATAAGAGAATAATACAATAATATGAGATAACAGTAGCTTAATATATTAAAGCATCAACAAATATTACCTTATTATTATGAGGTTATTACTATAAGTCAGTATATAAAAATTTTAATGCACAGACAATACCTATTTATTGCTAAAAGATTATCACATTGTTACCAATAAATTACTGTGCTCCTTGATTAATTTAAGTTTTTTTCTGAATGATTTTCCATCTATGATGATATTAAATAACTGTTTGAGCTCTAAACTGTATACGTGCTAAATTATATTTGTTGTCGTTTTGCTTTGTACAGCTTTGCATCACCTACAAAATAAAATAGGTATGAAATCTTCACCCACCATCTGCATCTGCTTGTTCCTCAATGCTGGAGGGCAATAGTGAATGTCAGTGAGTTCTCCCAGGTCACTCTTACTTGTTTTCAAATACTTGTTTTACCCAAACACATTATTCCTCTCCTCAAAGGCCAGATTGAACATGAAATATAAAGCAACCGGGCTGCATGGCAAACATGCAAACATCAAGAGATAGAATAAAGCTTCCAGTCATGTGACCAAGGCTCCTTACATATGACTTTTTTTTTGCCCCCATAAAAGCACAATCGCAAGAACAAAGTCCTCACAGTGTCCAGAAGCAGAAACAAGAAGGAAAAAACATCTATCTTTATAGAGAGCAGTAAAAAATAAAAGCCTAATTGTTGCTTTCATCTCTCATGCTCGCTGCGAGGAGATCAGAGGGTCATGGGTTTAAAGTTGAAGAAAATTAGATTTTTGTTCCTGTCCTCATGGTGCAGAATTTGATTTCAAAAACACTCCTGCACACTGTCTAACTCCCCAAAACACATTCATTTGCAACATTTTGGTGCTTTACTTTGATCAGGCAAACAGTTTATGACAAGCCATATTATTCTTTTGCACCTGTCACATGTCGGAGGATGTCGCACATCAATGCGAATTCAGTTCTCAACGATGTGTGACGCCTCTTCTGACAACATTTTATAAACATCTAAAATCACAGTAGTAATAGCCCATCCTTTCACTTTATTGCCTGCTTCTGATCTTATCAGACAGGCGCATCTCACTCAGGCTCTGAGTTCTCATCATAGCTTGAATAAGCACTAATTTCATGTTCACACTCAGTCATAACATAACAAATGCTGAGAGATGACGTTGTCCTCAGGTTCTCTGTGTCTGAATTATTGATATCAGAAGCAGCAGGAGAAACTGCCAGTGAACTTCTAATGACTTTTACCTCAGCGTGTCCCTCATCTCAACTTACAAATCCACTCACAGCAGCTTACTCGATTGCAGGAACTCAAAGTAATAATATATGAAAGCAAAAAGCTCCTTTCGGCTGTTCTCTTGTCGCAAGGCATCACCGTATATGAAGAGTCTTTAAGAAGAACAAACTCCTCCATCTTTGTTGAAACCAAACACTTGTGTGATTTTCAGAACATTTCTGTAATCTAAACCTCAGCTTTCATGCATGATCTGAGAGAGTTCACAGTCCAGTCTTACTCGTTTGATGGCTCTGTTGACTCTGGACCATCTTTGTTGTCCGGTATCTGTAACCTGAAACACAGGAACAGAATCAGTGCTGTTTTAGAGAAAGGGGGGCGATCTCAAGGGATGAAAACCAGCTGAAAGACAAACAGTTGTTCGAGGAACACGAGTGTGAAAGCCAGAGAAATATGGATACCGATATATGAGGACACTCCCAATGACAATGACTTGCTGATTTCTACAGATAAGGACTTGACGACTTTTGGGGAAACCTCAGTTTAATATGGGAGCAAATCTTGGTAAGGTTCTGGAGGTTCAATTTGTTTTTAATTTCTTAAATATTTTTGTTTAATTTAAAAACACTTACTTGAAGTCTGTGAAGATGGAGTCCAGCTCTGGACTGTTTACATCTGACAGCCTGAGATGAGAAATTCAGATTTAGAGTCTGAGTGAAACAGCACGCCTACAGGAGTTAACTTACAAACAGAAAAGGGTTAAACTTATTGTTATGGTGTTATTATTACAGCTGTGTTTAGCAGATGCTTTATGTTTTCTTTTTTACTCGGCTTAAAAAAATGACATGCACAGTGTCACCGTACTGGCTCGGGGAGTCCGGGCTCTCAGGGACATCTTGTGGCTCCATTGCATCCCTGTGAACAGATAAAAGGTCAGCTTGGGTAAAAAAAAATGCAAAGCAGGATCTCAAGATGGCAAGAGGAGGATGTTAGCTGGGATACTGGAAGGGCCCGAAAGTCTCACATGAATTCTTCCACTTAGTCTTTCATAATGTGGTAAACCCCTCCCCATGTCCTCTAAAAGATTCTCGGGGATCATTTTTATCTCGGCTGTTTTGTAGAAAAAGTCCGAGTATTGTCATGGCCTTGGCGTTGGCAGCCTTGGCTTTGGCATCTGTTCCATAAAAACTTTAACGTTGGCCATAACTCAAGAACGATGTGACCTAGGATGTTCAAATTCACACCATAGATGCGTACTGTTCAAGCTAGACCCATCAAACTTCACGCAGTTGTTCACTGACTTTACTGTAACAGCACTTTGACCCCCCCCCATTTCCCTCACCCCCCCATTATGAATTCAAAACAGCCAAGCGCTGGCATCCACTCTTGTTGAAATATGATGCTGGCATCAAATTTAAAATGAGCTATTTTAGTTTTACTAAAATGGACACTTTCATTTTTTTTTCATTCATATAAGAGACCCAAGCTATGTTGGGTCCTTTCATAATGTCACAAATGACATCTGAGGGCTCATATTAATGAGTAATACACATTTGACTTGCCTCCCTTTTTTAGAATAAAATATTAGATGCAATTCCCTCTTTCAGCGTCAGCTTTGAAATTAGCAAATATGACCAAATCAGAGGGGAAGCATCAGGCTGAAATTTAAATAATAAGTAGTTGAAGAGTCTGGAAATTACTGGTTTAATCAATAAGATTAAGCTTTTTTTTTTTTTATCTTTATAAGTACTTAATTATAATGTGACATTATAAGTTATCTCAGAAAGAATAAGTTAAATATAGGGTATTTCTCTGTGAAATGTAATGGGATTGAACTGAACTACAAGCACCCAAAAATGTCAGAGTTTTTCTTTCTGTCTCAGTGGTTAAAACAGTAAGCTATCTTTGGATTTATGAACTATAGAGACTTAAATTACACGCAGAAGGAGAAGAGTGCGTGGTTTACAGATTATCTTTAAGGGTCCTGGACACATTGTGTTCATGGCCTGCAGTGTGCTCTAAACCGCAATCTCAGTGTGATGGCAAGATACAACTCAGGGCAGCCCGACCACGTGATGCCCTATGGTTTAACACAAAAAAAAAAAGAAGAAGAAGTGCGATTAAATCCTTGCTGCCGGCCTAACTTTGGAAACAGACAAGCACGGACAGGGCCGGCCAACCAGCCAGCCAGGACTCGCTGTGATTTTTCTTCTACTCACCTTTTACTGTCATTTCTCTTCACGCTTCGCTTCCAGCTGTTCTTAAAACTCATTCCACAGCGGAGGGGGGAAAACAGCAGCAGACCGGGGAGGGGGCAGCTGTACACGGCGGCTCTCACTCACTGCACACGGGAACAAGTGGGAAGGGAAAGCGACTGCTGCGGCTGCTGCTGGGCGTCTTCCTCCTTCCTGACGTGGAAAGGTGCGCTCCTCTCATCACCGCAATCATGGCTTTTCTATTTAAATGTACAGGAATGCAGCCGCTGGCCTCATGGTCTTAAAGCCTTCCATGTTATTGCGATGTTACACAGAAACAAGGAAGTAAACACGGGAAACGAGGGATAAGAACTATAAAAATACAACTTTCTGTAATAGTCCACGATTCTATATATTTATAAAACTTGCATAGTTAGATTTTTTTTCATAACACTGGAAAAAGCTGTGCAATATTTGGTCCAGTGTGTGTTCAGATTTTTCTGGTGTCATGAAAAAAACTTTTAAATAATTTTAATAAACTTATTTTTTAATAGAACAATGCTTAAATACAGGTTGTGTATAAATATTAAAGGTGATTATATCATTAAAATATCTCCATGATGTAGTTAAAGCTACATAAAAAGATAACTGATCAAATCTCATTATTTTAAATTACGTGACACTATAACTAAATATTAAAAATTAAATATATATAAAACACATACACCTGTATTTAGAAATGAGTTCAGGTTTAGCGGTTTAAAGACAAAGTTAGAGAGGTGAGGCTGAGGTGGTTTGGACATGTGCAGACGAGGGATAGTGGATATATATAGAAAGATGCTAGGGATAGGGTGAGGTGGAGGCAGGTGCACTGGAAACAACAAAGCAACTACCAAAAAAAGAATGGTGTTCCAGGTCGCAACCACAGACCACGGCTCTCTCCTTATCCCCCCACCCCAGTCCAGTCTAAGTTTTCTCTAGTTTTGCACAGGTAGTCCAGCTCCTCCAGGATAGCACATTCATAGGTTCCACCACAAGAAGGTTTTTGGTGTCTCCCAGCACATTTTCAGAAGTGCGGAGGACTTCAGTCCAGCAGCAGGGCTGGCATCTGGCCCTTTGTACCAGGAGGAGTACTGCCAGAGCGCCAGCAGGCTACTCATGTATATGTTTCTGACCAAAAGAGAGACTCCATGAGGGTGGTCTAGGGGGACCTGTACACTGGGCATCTCAGTTGGCATTTCCCCGAGAATGCCACATTGGTAGATCGCCCTGTGGGGCATGCTGCCTTCACAGATGAGAGCAGGCTCACACTGAGGGAACATGGCGCTAGTGGGAGACCTTCAACTTGTGCTGTTATCTGGTGAATGCCAAATGGAGCTGCACTGTTATGAGTAAAAGTTAAAAGCAGAACTTGTTTTATGACAGTAACAAATTAAAAATACACCAACTGCAAAAACTACACATTTTTAATATTTATTCTGTTTCAATTAAATGCATTACATGGCCAGAGCCTTCCAATATTGATTTTTCTTACAAGTTAGGAAGTACAAAATAAAATACAATTAGCCTGAAGCTTAAAAAGCCTTTATGGATAAGCCTAGAAACATCCATTGAGTGGTTCTGGTTTTGTGAAATGTGCAGAATTCGTAAAAATGACAGTAACCTGTTTGAATACAAGAGAATGAAGCTATGAAACTGTAGTACAACAAGAGATCTGGAGAGCAGACATGCAGCTCATGCTCTCCTGTATTTACAATAAAGGTCAATATGAGAGAGTGTGCGCTCTCAGTAGGAAGTGCTGTATCAACCACAGACAGTAAACTGGTTAGACATGAGAAAAAGAAGCTACTTGCTTGCTAAACATTAAAGAAGTAAGAACAGGAAGAGCTATCCAAAATTTTGTGCATTTTTTGATCAGAAACGAGCTAAAGAAATGAGAACAAAGGCCTCCTGCAATTCAATATAGTCTTCCCCCAGCAGAAACCGTCTGTCATGTTTAGTGAAGGAGCTTTGCTGGTTGGTCAGCTGCAGTGTGGGTGTTAACCGGCTTGAGGATGCAGTGCATTATGAGAGTGTAACCTTAGTACATCAGCAGGTCTTTTGCAAGTTAAATCCCTGCTGAGACTGAGATACACAGGCAGAAAATACACTGCTCTAATGAGAAGCAGAAACACCAAACAACTTTCACTCAGTTCATTTAAGACTCTGAAATCCAGGGAGCACGTTTTCAGAGAGGAAACGCCTCCGGAAAAACTAGAAAAGCAAAAATCGTACACACGGTAACAAGAGAAGCACCGACTGCGGCACATTTTGAAATGGAACCAAATGTTCATGTGGTAAAATGAAAATTGCACAGTTGTATGCTGTAGTTACCCATTCAGCATTCATGCTACTAAGGAGCCCTTGAGAGTTTCCCTAAGGGAGGTCAATCAGGATTAACAACACAATTAATGATGAGTTTAGGTAGGGTCTACATTTACATTCATCTATGACAACCCCGTTTATATTTTTAAACTTCCATTTTGTTAATCTCACCAGTTTTGCAGCTACATCTCAGCAAAAAAGTACATTCTTTCATGTCAGGGCATATTTATAATTTTTTTAACAATAAATTGAACATTTTTAGACCAATTTAAAGACTGAGAGGAACTTAGCTTGCATGTTAGAGAGGCAGATCATGTACTTTCTGTTCTGCAACCTACTGTAGTGTTCCCTAATTTAATGCAAACCAATCTGTCATCATAAAATGTAATGGCTGTAGTTTCATGCTTTATTGCTTCCAAAAAAAAAAAAAAAAAAAATCAATGCTATAACACTCACAAGACAGATGCTACAGTGAAAAAGTAGGACTGAAATTTAAAAGGAAAAGGTAGCTGTGGTAGATTTGTTCCATTTTAGTATAAACCCACACATGCATTTCACATCTTACAGGACCGGTAACTTCCAGTTAAACACATGGAAATGGTGATTTATGCTGACCTGTTCAGGGAAAAGAAAAAAAATAATCTGATCTTCCCTGTGCCACTGTACGGAAGTGGAACAAAACACGGTCACTCTGTTATAAAGGAACTACGGATTCTTAGAAACAGAACTCACAAAAACCCATTTTTCCCCCAGTTTACTGTGACTGCCTCAGAAGATTAATAGAGAGCAAAACAAAAATTAGGGGAATTTCTAGGTTCTAGAAAATTACCAAAATCTCATCAAATCCTCACAAAGAGAGCTGAGACTTAAAGTAATGTAGTGAGTTTGTTTAGTAAGTAAAAACTGGACCAGTTTTGAGTGCATGTTTAAATAAATTACATTCTGGGGAGCTGGTTTTGAAATGAACAAAATATAATGATGTTAGCAATTTAACAGTTTTCACTTAAACATCCAAACAAAAAAAACCCACTCCATTTCGGTCCTCTTGTCCAATCAAAACTACGGAGACCAACAGGATGGACAGTCATGGAAGAAAGGGGTTGAACGAGTCAGATGAGTTTTGAGTCTCTTCATGGGGTCAGCAGGTGATGCTGAATCAGTCCTGTACAATCCCCGCTTTGCTTTGGTGCTTTCTGGGCTGGGTCAGGCTGTGCCGTGCCGTGCCAAGCCAGAACAGTGGAGGGGACTGGGGCCTCCTCAGGAGAGTTCAGACTTGCTGAGAGCGATGGCCAGCTCCAGGTCTTCTTGCTCCTGCTGGGTGAGCCTGGCGAGTCGCTCCTTTTCCTCTCGCTCGCTCTCGCGCTTTGCCCACTCTATCATGTCTTCCTCGGTTGGATACTGCACCATGAAAACACAGACAAACAAACATACGCACACAATGGATGCAGTTTCAAAACTCTGAAAACCCACTGACAACAGACCTCCTTAAAAGTGGACATTTTGACTTATTTGTAATTACCATTTATGTACCAGTAAGCCATGACAGTGAGCCTGGATGCACAATAGTAGGGTACCAAAAAGAATTGTATCATGTAATGAAGTCTAAAGCTGTAGTTCTGTGTTTATCAAGTCAAAATGCCCATCTTGAAAAAGGTGCTTTACTGTGCAGTCTTTAAAAAACAAAAACAAAAAATCCAGACTTTTTCCAGACCCACCACAACCAAAATACAAATTAGAAGGAAAAAAACAAAAAACAAAACAATGAAAAGGAACAAAGAAAAAAGGATAGGGCTAATGAAACCAATTTCCCTTGATCCAAATGAAAATAGCCCTCCTTCTGGCATATGTCCTTGCAAAGTTTCTGCTGTAATCAGGATAAAAGCAGGGACTGGGAGGCTAGAAAAGCATGAAAGCTGAGCTCTCGACTAAGGATGAATGACAGCTGTATGACCACAATCACATCCACTTATAGGTTCACGGCAACAAAAATAGTAGGAAGTACACTTTAAAACATACAGTCCACTGGTTAAATTGGTTAATCATTGCAGACTGTGTCAACATTATATTCGTTATTCTCAGTAAATGACAGAAGCAACATCCCACGTGTATCCAGCCATGCAAAGGAAAGTTTCCTAGCAGGTCTTTTCGAATTGAAGATAGCGCTTCACATTATGGAGAACATGCACAAGAAGACTTAAGAAACATGTAATGGATTTAATAGAGGACGTGTACTTATCAGCTGCGGGCAATGCCCCACCCATACTCTCAAATATGAATGAAATCAGATATCAATAAGACACATGGAAAGATGAATGGATTTTTTTGGTTCCATATTAAAAATATTTAAAAAAAAATTCTTATCTCACATTTTTAATCTTATGTTGTTTGATAAAAGTGTCTTAAAATCCTTTAAAGGACCATTACAGTTTTGCATATTTTAGCTCATCTGCTTGAAACCACGCCCCACTGTAGGTTCTTGGAAACATGGTTTCCTGATTTCTTTGCATCTACTGCCTGTAGACAAATCTGTCATGTCTAATAATGCATCTCTCCTTGTTACGCCTGTGTGGTAATTTAGTGCCAAATGTACACACTGATAAGATTCTCTGTTTGCGATGGCACTATATTGAGGGCTTTTTTTCATCCTAAGTGTAAAGCATGCTTTGGAAAATTGTCTGTAGTAAAATGAAATACAGTCAAAACTTCTTACAAATGAACTGAAAATGCAAAACACTTGATCCTTTAAGCTCAGGGATGTATAGATGGTGATGTCATGGATGCACATAGAAGCCAGAGATGGTGGCCTTTATTCAACACTTTATTAAACTTCTTTGACAGAGGTGTAAAGACAGACACAGAGAATACAGACAATCTGCTTCTCCACAACACACTGCTGACCAGACCAGAGCTAACGGATGTGATGACTGACTGACTGAATGAATGAATGAATGAATGAATGAATGGATGGATGGCCAGAGGAAAGTCTGTATAAATAAACAGCAGTAGAGTAAAGGGAAGAAAATATGATTTGAGAAACAGTGGAGACACTGGTGTAAGTCAATGAGAGCCAGCCAATCAAAGACGCAGTTAGTACATGCAGGTCGACGATGTGACAGGTACATGCAAGTGGAGTCATGTGACAGGAGAAAAATCAGTGTTTTCATGTAGTCATCCATCCCAAACTCACAACTTGACCTTCCATGCAGAAAGAGCTGAGAGGATTTTACTACAGTTACCTGAGGATTAACCCAGATTTAAACATATGCAGTCATTTTCCTCTTGGTTTCTTTTAGTTATATTAGATATATGAATTTTGGAAATATATTACTATTATTATTATTTGCACTTATTAAAATGCAGTATTTCTGGGCAAGCTTAGGTGCTCCAAGTTTATCTTGGAGCCTTTTGTTTAAATCAATGATTTAATCACATTAAACTACTAAGTTTGTAGGTATGGTATGCCCCATGGGTGAGTAAAATTTCCCTGAGACAAATTTAGTGTTAAAAGCATAAAATCTCATATAAATATGCATCTAATTATTGGATTAGACTCTTTGTGCTTGCACAGGAAATAATGTCAGTGTGCAAAAGTTGGGATGGCTAACAAAAGTCAAATACAAGCAGCCTCTCATCTCTCCATTCACTGCCAAACATTACGGGCTTGCTATCAAAGATATTTGCATGTAATTAACTTGAGTCAGTATCTTTAAAAAAAAAAAAAAAGATGTGACACTGCTGCAGATTTAATATATAAATGTATCTATAATTTAATCACAAAGTAAGAATGCAACTTCAGTCAGGGTTAAATGAGGTGAAATCTCAATATGAATCAGTAACGGAAAAAAAGGAATGTTTACATGCTTAGAAAACATTGCATTAATAATAACAGTGATCTAAAATATACACAAGCGGCAGAAATGCGAAAAACAAATTAAAAAATACAAGATTTACAAGATTTTATCATTTTAACTGGGAAAAAAAGTTATCAAACAAAAATGTAACAATATGAGCCTGCCCTACCATGTGAAACTTTAAATAAGCTGGTTAGTTCACTTTGAGCCTTTGACTGGCAGTGGATGGAGTGATTTCAAAAGCTAGCCTGATTTGTTTAGAGGGTGTAACCTTACTGAGCAACCAGATGTTGATTTATAGGCAGATGGTGGGGAAGAGAAGAGCATGTGACTATTGACATTCAGGTGGAGGTGAGGGAGATGGTGAGAGGGAGGTGCTCACTTTGTCAAAGCTGGCAAATCCGTCAGCTTCCCGTACGTTGCGGCGAGGAGGGGAGGAGGGGGCGAAGGGGTCGGCTAAAGGATCCTTTGCAGGCAGGGAGGAAGAGGAGGAAGAGGAGGAGAAGTCTCCTGAAGTCTGTGGGATGAAGTTCCCTCGGCGATGGAAGGAGTCAGATGACTCTGTTCTATGGATGGATGATTTCTTACCTGATAAGGCACAGACAGGCAGACTCAACAAAGGCAGATTTTATTTCAAATTAACAGTGCTGATGTATTCCCAGATGTCTGATAATCACACAGTTCTTCTGATAACTATACAATTGATGTGCACTTTGTTTTCCCTGGATAAAAAGATTAACTGACCTGGAGGTGGAGGAGGAGGTCTAGTTGGCGTACCCGTTTTTGGCGGCAGGGCTGGGGGCACATCAGAGCTGGCAGGTTGGCTCTCTTCCTGGAAGAGGTTCTTGCTGTCGACTCCAAAGTGGTCAGCACCATTTGACTGAAACGAAGAAGTCCAACCAAATCAAATATTTATACTGCATAATCAGAAGCAGGAAGGGCCATGGATTGCCTTAAGATCTGCATGGCAAACACACAAATATAGTCACTGTACAAAGAGTGCGTCATCACACATCATTAAACCCCAATGAAGGTACACCAGAATCAGAGGACACCCTCTGCTTAGATTTAGTTCACGTGGAAAAGCTGTGGTGTAAATATCAAGTATGAAATTGGAGTTTTCAAATTTTGTTCACAAGAACTTTCTGCACAGTTGCATACTAGCTTGGCAAGTACACGGAGAACGCTACAGGACTTGCTACTATCCAGTTGTGGCTGAAAGTTTTGAGAATGACAAGTATTGGTTTTTACAAAGTTCACCGCGTCAATTTAAAAAAAAAAAACTTTTTGTTAATGTTTCTATGGTATAGTGACGTATGACAAGTATTTCAGAAGTTTCAATGGCATTTATTGTCAATTAAATTAAGTTTATGCAAAGAATATTTGTAGTGCTGGCCCTTCCTTTCAAGACCTCTGAAATTCACCCTGCTCTCAATCAAGCAGCAGTAAATCCTGACTGATAGCAACCCACTCTTGCATTATCAAGTTGGAGTTTGTCAGAATTTGTGGGGTTTTTGTTTGTCAATTTGTCACTTGGGAATTGACCACAAGTTCTCAATGGGATTAAGGTCCAGGGAGTTTCCTGACAATGGACCCAATTTTGTTTTGTTCCCCGAGCCCTTTAGTCATTGCTTTTGCTTTGTGGCACAATGCTCCATCATGCTGGAAAAGTATTGCTCTTCATAAAACTGTTCTCGATCAGTGGCAAGAAGTTGCTCTTTGAGAATGTTTTGGTACCACTCTGTATTCATGGCTTTGTTCTTAGGCAAAATTGTGAGTGAGCCCACTCCCTCAGATGAGAAGAAACTCCACACGAATGGTCTCAGGATGTTTTACAGTTGGCAGGACACAGGACTGATGGTAACATTCAGCTTTTCTTCTCCAGACAATCATATTTTCAGATGCCTCAAACAATCAGAAAGGGGCTTTATCAGAAAAAATGGCTTTTCCCCAGTCCTCAACAGTCTGATCCCTGTACCTTTTGCAGAATATCAGTATGTCCTTGATGTTTTTCCTGGAGGTAAGTGGCTTCTTTACTACCCTTCTTGACACAAGGCCATCCCCCAAAAGTCTTCACCTCACTGAGTGCAGATGCACTCACACCTGCCTGCTCCCATTCCTGAGTAAGCTATGTACTGGTGGAGCCCAAGTCCCACAGTTGAATCACCTTTAGGAGAGGGTCCCAGTGCTTGCTGGACTTTCTTGGACATCATGAAGCCTTCTTCACAACAACTGAACCTCTCTCCTTGAAATTCCTGATGGTCCGATATATGGTTGGTTTAGGTGCAATCTTACTAATGGCAATTTTCTTGCTTGTGAAGTCCTTTTTCTGCAAAGCAAGGATGACTGCAATTTCCTTGCAGGTAACCATGGTTAACAGAGGAAGAACAATGATTTCAAGCACTATCCTCCTTTTACAGCATCCAGACTGCTATTCAAACTCAGTCAGCATGACAGAGTAATCTCTAGCCTTGTCCTCATCAAAACTCATCTGTGTTAATGTATCACTGAAATGATGTCAGTAGGGTGGCAGGGTTGAAATGGTTTTTTTTGGGAATTTAGTTCATTTTCATTGCAAAGAGGGAATTCATCTGATCACTCTTCATAACATTCTGGAGTATATGCAAAATGCCATCATAAAAAACTGAAGTAGCAAACTTTGTGAAAACCACTACTTGTGTCATTCTCAAAACCTTTGGCCACGACTGTAGAAGAGACAGAGACATTTTTGTGCATATTGTGTCATTTCACTCAGATTTTTTAATTGTGCTATGATTCCCTTCCATACATACACAGGGCTTTTTAGGTTTGCAAATATAAAGAAAAAACTAACATAACTGCAGAATTATTTGCATTCTGCAGTACACCACTGTGACATCTCTTCCTACAGTAATTTTTCTGTTTGAGACTAAATGTAATTTCACTACTGTGGTTTTGAAGCGATATATTAAAGATCTGGAAATTACCTTTGCCAAAGCACTGAAATCAGCAAAGCCCCCTCCAAATGATTCATTGCCAAACACAGCAGCAAATGGATCTGAAACATATCAATAGAAGGGACCGAGCACATGAAATCAGCAACACTTCAACACTTCAACCAGTGTCTTATGACCAGAAAAGCACATTTTACTGCTTTTTTTTTTTTCTCTTATTGGGTGCAATGAGTTCTGTCCCCAGTGGGTGGTGCCATGCCACAAGTCATACCTGCATCTGAGGAGGCACTCACTGTAGTACCACCTGGAGCAAAAGGGTCATTGGTTGCTGCCGTGTCCTTCTAAAAAGCAGAACAAACAGATCATACTCAGATTTTTTTTTTTTATAATCCACCTGGAGTGGGCATACATCCTAACCTGTAATGTGATTAACCAGAACTAGAGATTTATGTATATCAAACAAAAATAAAAACAACAGAGCTAGAGTCATATCATTTGTATTGTTTTCCAGGCTATACTGACATAGTAATGTTCTTCATTTCTTAATGGCAACTTCAGGCTCTTAACTGGAGACCTGGCAGCATAAACCTGCAGCCCAGTAAAACCTAACAAACATGCCACACCTGTAAATCAGGAAATCACACCTAAAGTTAGTCACTGAAGCATTTCGTTCATTGCATTTTTATTTCCCAGATTTATTTTTCTTTCTTTGTTGTAACAATGCTTCTTGACAATGAATCTTATACCATTGGAAAGCCAGTTTATTTCCTGCCACATTTGTAAGGACAATGGATTTGTGGGTTGAGCAGTGGAGTTGAGTGTGTGGGTTGCGCCCGTGAAAAACTTGCCAAATGTTCTCTGCCGACACCAAACAGCTTAAAACAGCCGAACAATCGACCAAATCCTTGCTTTTTGTGCTAAGTTTATATAAACAAATTTTATGACAGTTTCCTTTCATGGCTTGAGACCCAAACTTTGTGACGCACTGCTATGTAACAGGTTAGCTGCTGCTTCCTCTGAACAACTTCCATGTCAATGATTTAAGATTTTAAAAGGATATTTCTGAGAATTTAAACTATAATGTGTGTAAAACTTAAGAGTCTATAAGCCTATAATGCAGCCCATTAGCCAACCCTTCAAATCATAATAAAACATCTATGACAAATAATTAAATTATATTCCTGACAATTATTTGTTCCAACAGTTTCACTCAGTGCACTGTGAACAGGTTTTCAGCAGGCCTACTCACCACTGCCAGATCAGAGCTCGGTGGGGAGCAGCTGAAAGGATCTTTCCCTCCATCTTGAGAACCAAACGGGTCTGCCTCCCTTGTATTGGTCATTTTGCCTCCGAATGGGTCTGAATCAGGGGTGTTGTTCCCTTTGGAGCTGAACGGATCATTAGATGCTACAGTTGGATTGGTGGATTTGGACGTAAAGGGATCCGGGCCTGCTGGCACAGCTGCCGTATCATTCATCTTGGCTGCGAACAGGTCTTGCTCTGGCATACCAGAAGCGGTACTAAATGGGTCAGCTGAAGCAGAGAAAGGGTCCTCTGAGGAAAAGGGGGTGCCCGAGGTCTGTGTGAAGAAATTGTCTGCAGCAAAGGGGTCTGTGCCTTTGAATGGATCTCCTCCAAAAGGATCTGATTCAACATAAACAGCAGCAGCCACAGTATGAATACATAACATTGTAGAATCAGAGCATACTTGTCAGATGGGACAAATAAATAAAACAACGCTGTGCTCATTTGTTTTTCATGAAATACTTTAATTTGTCAAGCAGTACCTCCAGCATCCGTTTTCCCAAAAGGATCGTCTTTGAAAGGATCATCTACAAAAGTAAAAGTCATCATCAGTCTGCAAGTGTTCATCAAACATTAAATACGCCTCATACATAAAAAAACATTCTGCATCTAATTAAAAAACACAAAAAAGAACTCCTTTATTTAGACAAAGGTAGAATGTTCGCATTTATCTTTATTTTTCTCTACGGGGGACTTACGGTCAGTAAAGGGGTCTGAATGGAAGAAATCCATCTCAGGCAGGGAGGGAGGGCTGGTCTGAGGTGGCATGGAGCGAGGGCCAGCCGGAGGTGGAGAGGAGGAGGTGGTTGTTTCTGTAGGCTCTGCAGGATCCTGTTTGCTCTCTGGCTCTGGTGATGAAACCTATCACAGGAAGGAACAGTGCTCTGAGCATTACAGTAAATAATGTGTGTTTACAGTAAACGTTTCCATCAATTAATTCATGCATTATGTCCTGGAAGGCTTATTTAAATCTGACTATTTACTTCAAGTATTAGCCTGAATTTTTCTTTCCTGTCAAGTGCCAGTCTATATACTTGTATGCAACACTGCATGTCCCATTTCTCGTATATATGTCTTAAATTAAAAAAAAAAAGCATTACATGGACAAAGATGTTGTTTACTGGTTAACACAGGTATACTTTAGTAACTCTGGGACTTTACCTTTGGTGGGCTCTCCTTAGGTGACTCCTTTGCATCATCTATGACCTCAGAGGAGATGTCGGGAGCAGGGCTACTGTGTTCCTGGGGAGGTTAAAGAATAGAAGCAAAATAATTATTTACAAACAACAGAATCTGATACTTTTGGGGAAAGTTATGAGTTTCCGAAATCAGAACATCAAAGACAGAGTAGCTCATGACCGTCACAATTCACGGGTTATTGCAACCTGTGAAGTCCAGTAAAGGTTATAAGATTTGTTGTCACTGGTTGGCTGTATTGCACAAACTAAGAGGAATTAAAATCCATGTAGAAGAGAAGGATTCCAGTGATATCCAGAACAAATTAACACTGCTTCACATAAATCTACACAAAAATACTCTAGAAGGAGTAGCAGCATCTCTTGTAAAAATGGAAACATGCCAATAAAAGGACCAAGATGCTTTTGACATTGATTACAATTTGGATGAAGAATCATTAAGTTATCACTGTGTGCAAGTTTCACTAAAATCTAACCAATACTCTGGGAGGAGGTGTAAACTGTAGAGGGCCAGAGGATGAGGGACTCCATGCTATTGCATCAGCTCATCAGTCCTTTGGCCAGACAAATTAAAAACTGATCACATAATGCCACTTAGATTTAGTCTTTGCTGAGACATGCTTTGTGTGAAAAAATTTTTTTATTTTAGACTATGTGTGATGTTTTCCATATCACAGCTAAGCTAAAAGCTTAAAACAAAACAAAACAAAACAAAACAAAGAAACACTGCACAGCTGCAATAGGTATTAGGCTTTAGACTGGTTTCTTTTCACATTTAAAAACAACTGAAAGAGGATAATAATATTATTATTTTTACCCTAACATTGCTTTCCCATGGCTTGGCAAGGGTCGACAGACTGTACATGTCAGAGGAGGCTAGACTACTATAGAGATCATCGAAGGCATCACGTTTCAGCTTTTCATCTTCCCCAGTCTTTGGACTCTCTTCTTCCTTCTCGTCTTCCTCTTCTTTTTCATTCCTGCCTCCTTTCTCCTCTGGATCTAAATGTCCTTTCTGCTGACTGCAGCCAGCAGCTGGTTCTTCCACCTTCAGTTCTTTGGGCTGGTCCTCCTGGAAGAGGTCCCCATGGAAGAGGTCTCCATGGTGGAGCTCTGTGGTGGGGCCCGCTGATCCATTGACCATGACCGGAGAGCTGTCCTCAAGAGCTCTCTTCCAGCTCAGCTGAGCAGTCACTGATCTCTCCTCCACCTGAAGGTCATTCAGTTTCTGCTGAACCTACAAGGGAGAAGAATATTTAAATTAAAATAATAAGATGATGAAAGAGCAGAGATAATGGTTAAAAATAGATTCTGTTAAATCCTGTATACTGTGTTTACACAGAAAATACAGAATTAGGAACACACTGGTGGAGCACCATCTGTGTCCACATAGAAATTTTGGAAGTGCTGAGATTCTGAAGCATCACTGCAGTTACTCATGTGTTCGGACATATAACAAAATCTAGCAGTTAAGCAGCCTGTGTCGATGGCTCTGTTCATTACAATCGGAATATAGCATGTCCACCATGGGCATGAATAACAAAAAAGGAAAGAAAATGCTTTCTCTGCAGGCATGCTGTAAGAAACCAGGGAAGCGTTTTTAACCTGTGCAACTTGTGTGAAAGAGTCAGCGCACAGACTCCTGAAGAGGAGTGAGCTGCTCCTGAGCAGCCTGGACCTTCTCCTGTAGTCTCCTGCTCTCCTCCTGCAGAGCCAAAAGCTCCTCTCGTGCCTGCACCAGCTCCTCCTCATACTGACATATCCTCTGTTCCTGCTCCTCGTGCTCCGACTGCAGTGATGAGATCTGTAAGTAAAGCAACCATAACTCTAAGTAATTACAAAGCTCCTCAAATGACTTAACAAAAAAAAAAAAAGTAAACTTACAAGTTGGGTCTCTTGGTTAGTCTGCTGTCGAATATGAACAAGCTGCTCCTCCAGGGAGGCCTTCTGCTGGTCCAGCTCATCTAAAGCCTCCTGGACTTTCTGGCGCTGAGCCTGAAGTTGCTGAAGCACCTCGGTTTCCTTCGCAACTTCATCTTGAAGATCCTGTAGACATAAAGCCGAAGGAGAGACAGGCAGTTAAATAACTGTGTATTTCTTCTGTGAACAGTGAAGTGAGCAGTACAGAGATGCCTAGAAACAACCTTGAAAATTAAAATAGGATGGACAGGGTAAGATAAGAAGCTTTATTAATCCCACGCCGGGGAAATTTACTGTTAACAGCAGCTCAATAGAATAAAGCAAGAGAAACAATGTAATTAGAGTTTTTAAAAAACCTCTAGCAAGAGACAATTAAAATGCCAACTTTTATTACAAATTCAAAACAGGCCAATTGCCTGTTATATGAAATCTTGCCAATAGAAGAAAGGGAACAGCTGATGTCATGGTGTGGAATTATTTTTGTTCAGAGACTGCAGATCATTTAGCAGCTCAGTGAGTCAATAAGATTGCTCACATCCTTTCAGCAGTATTTAAGTAGAGTCTGTAGCTGAAAGGACAATGGCAGCCTTTAATAGGTATTCGAATAAAGTGTTTTTGCCAAGTTATGCAAGTAGTTAGCTACATTTTAAGGCAGGATACAGGATGAACATAAAGGCTTGTGTTTTACATGTACTTCATGTATGTCTTTATTAAAATCCCTATATTAGAAAAAAATGTATCCCTGATTATCACATTAGAAGATGACTTGTTTAACCACTCCTGATTTGAGGCTGACTTTCAAGTGGTGGATTTCAAAGGTTGAACGACTGCCACAAATCCATTCGTACCCTCTGAGGAACACTCTAGGGTCTCCAGGCTTGGGAATGTGCAGAGTTAGCTGGAAATGATGACAACCACAGCAAGCAGAATACCATGACCAGGAATAAACTCACACAATACAATGCGATATAAAAAGACAAAAGCACTTGCACATAAACACAATGGAGTGCAACTAAGAAATTCAGCTACATCAGCTCAAATCTCCCTTGAGACCACCCTCACACAGACATCAGACTAAATTTCAAAAAAAGCTTGGGAGTCTAGCCCTTTAAGCAGCACTGCTCCCAAAATAGAGTCCTTCGCTCAGGCTCAGAGGCAGACACACCTACTTTAAGCCATCACCCTCTTTCTCTCAGGGTATCATTAACTGCATTTCTGAACAAGCATCTCAGACTGCAAATCAAATGTGTTATTGATCTCCTCCTCCAGTAGATTCAGCACCATAAAGGGACAAATAGTAGAAATACACACACTTTTAATATACAATAATTACACCACAACATTCATTCTAGTAAAGTACTAATTACTTAGCATACAGACAAGCAAATGACACAATAAATCCTTCTTTTTCCCCCATATCCACATCACTAGTATCAGGTGCAAACTACAGACAAAGACAACGAGACCTCACCTGCACTTCGCTGCTGCGTTGTCGGATGGCCTCCTCCTTTTCCTTGATCTCCTCCTCCACAGAGCTCTTCTCCCTGGGATTCCAGCAAAGGAGACAGGAGTATTTAGCCACCAAGGACAGCCCCAGCCCACCAGCAAGCCCAAGCCAGCTCTCTATGGAGCATGCTTTACCCGGCCCCTGAACAAGCACCAGCTCCTCTCCCTGAACCACCATGATATTCTTTTCAAGTCACAACTTTACAGCACAGAAAGCAGGCATGAAGTCCTGCAGCTAGAGCAGGTGCGCGTGAGTACTGCACTGTGGGCGCCTGTGAGGATGAGTGCTGGAAAACACGAGCATGTACTTGCTCAGTCAAATGTGTGGGAGATAAAGAGCGAGAAGCAGATGGCTGCTTCGGGGATAGAGGGAGAGAGCGAGAGGAGGAGGGACGAGTGATGATCCACCAACCTACAACATCTATCACTTGAGCTGTCCATATGCTCATCCTCTGTACTTCACTTTTTCCATGCATGCAGCAAGAGGGAAAGAAGAGATGAGTGGGGTTGGAAAAAGAGCAGCAAGTAAGCATCATTACAAAAGAACGGTCTTATTTTTATACAATTTATACAAAAAAATATACAATAAGCTTTAAAGGATTTCTGTGCTTGTGTTAAATGTTGTAGTCAGAGTATTAGACAAAGATACAAAAAAATGCTTTACTGACATTTAATTTTGTTATGGATTATAAATGATTACTATAATGGATTTTATATTAGTATTTTCAGCTTAAATGAAGAATGAGAATAATTACCACAAATAGAAAACAAAGAAAGGCCCATCTGAAAAAGCACTAAAGCAACATTGTAAAGAAAAAGATCCTGACTGATGTTTTTACTTGAACATGTTTTTCAGTAAAAGCAGTACACATATCAGAAAATCATATTTCCGAGTATTTTCTGCTCACTTGTTATCTTACATTTGTGTTTGGTTTATCATTTATCTCTGAAGTCAGACAAAAAAAAAGTTGAAAGTTATTTGTTTACATTTTGTATTTTAGTCAGTTTTTGCCATACCTTACCGAAATGTAACATTTTAGTATCCACAATGTACATGTTGTGTGAAGACGCAAAACAAATTAGGCTTCAGTTTAAATTTCAGAAGACTAATTAAAAACACATATAAAAGTATTTATCCACTGCAATCATTTCAATGCGGGCTAAAAATAACTGCTAAACTTTCAAGTAAACCACCTATTTTTATATTCCATTGCTTGCTGCACATCAAATGCTCAATTCCCCTGATAATCTACAAGTTACAAATGTAAAGTCAACTTTTCCCAATTTCTACTCACCTGTCAGCATCATCATCATCATCATCCCTGCCATCCTCCTTATCCTGAACAGAAGGCTGTTGCCACATTTTGAAGCAGCTGCAAAGGCGCTTCATCTTTTCAAGCTCGTGTTAATTACAGTCTGTCTGGAGGTGATCTCTAACTCGGTTTCCATCCTGCTTACTTTAAACAGCTGTGTCATCTAGTGTGTGTCTGTGTGTGTGTGATTCTGTGTGTTTACTGGAAGGCAAAGGTAGGAAAGAAGGCCACTTTCTCACTTCTCTCTCTTCGTTTTCAATGAAAAGGGAAGCTAAAGTCGCTTAAGTATGAAAATGAAATCCATTACTATGACAACTGCTGAAACCAAGACTGCATGTGCAAAGCATGCATGCAAATGTGCAACTGCTACAGCTTTTACTTAAAGGTATATTTGGCACTTAGGATATTGTAAAGTACAAAGACAACAGAATAGTCTGGCTTCAGGTCAATCGTTCTGTTGCTTTGATCACACACGCAAGCTTCAAGTTGTGCACTGCTGCCCTCACATGGTCCTGAATCCTGATATAATTTTAAATGTATTGTATGCAAGGCATTCAGACCCTGAGGTAACAAAGCAGTCCCAAACCACAATGTTCCTTCTAACATGCTTCGTGGTCAGGAGTTGGTTTGCATTACCATTTTGCATTTTTGCCAAAATAAAAATAAAAATCAACTCCTGTTTTCATCTGTACATGTAAATCTGCCCCATAAGTGTTGTGGAACATTTCAGTGGTCCCACTGGGGTTCATTTGTGTCTTTCCATTAACACCATTCTAACTTACTGTTTTTCTTACTGTAGAGGCAGGAACAAAGATTTTACAAAGTGATAGGTACAGATGTTCTGCTGTCCCCCTGGGTTTTTTATTTTTTTATTTTATTTTAACCTCCGTCATGACTGAAAGTTTTGCTCTCTTTGCTGCACACCCACTCAAAAATACAGTGACAATGCTTCTGATTTTTTTTTTTTTTTTACATGTCATTCTCCACATTGCATATTGTAGATTGATTGCCTCTGGTCTTTGGAAATTCTTCTGTAGCCTTTCTAGGCTTTGTGCATCTCTATAATGCTTCTTTTAAGGTCCTGTAAAAGTTGTTTCACAGGAAATTGAGGCATGTTCACATCTACCAAACTTTCTAGCAAAGTGCAGACTTTTTCAGTAACCAGACTCTGTATGTTTTTCTCTATTGGGAGAAACACTGCTATAACCTAAACTTCCAGCTTTATCTCCTTAATTGGAACGCCTGACTTTCCATCTTTTCCAAAAGAGCGAGAATGTTTCCATCGTATATACCTGAACCAGCAGAGGTTCACAAATACCAGCCTTAGCTGGAACCAGATGTTACAGTAGTACATCACTTCAGTGTTTTCAGAAATTATTTGTCCTGCAACCAAAAAAATGACAGCACCAATGGCAGCTGGGATGGGCTACTCTACTGTGACAGAGTTGGACAGGCGGTTGAGAAAATGGATGGATGCAAACAAAATATTTTTTTTAAAAAAAGGGAAAAAAAAGGATCCACATTTATACAGATGTACACTTCTATCACAAAAACGTCACTTGATGCAAGTCAACATGCCAACACTGAAAGACTGTTCAAAGATCAGTTTCAAAAGCTAGACCTCACACATGATAACATTTGATGGACATTCCAGGCAAAATCCCCCTTACATACTTATTCACCACCAGTGCAATAACCTCCACCGATGTGACTTCAGTAATAATATGCATGGTGTTTGTCATTTTTAAAAGAATATGAGAACAAATGATTACCTTTGTAGCTCAACAATCTCGTTACTAAGTGTGTCCAGCTCCTTGATGGCAGAGAAGTCGGCTGCTAAGTTAACTGCATTGTTCTGGTGAAAACATAGAGAACAGAGGAAACTCAGTAACACCAGTCAAGTGTAGAAAAATAATGAAATAACAAGAAACAGACACATTAATGAGATGCTGACGAAAGTACTAGAGATCAGCGACTTATTACAGCTCATAACACACAATGCACTCACAGCACAAACAAATGGCAGCACTACACTAATGGATTTACAGATGTTACACACAGTCATCTAGTGTTAGAGACTAGAGGAACAGTGGCTGTAAAAGCAGTGCCTAGCAAAACTCATCCACAGCACTTGATGCCATTTGGTTCTCTAATGTAAAAGAATAACCAATTTTACTGATATAAAAAAATAAATAAATCAAAACATAGAAAAATCTTCAAATCCTTGATAAAAAAAAAAAACATGTATCCACAAAACAGCTACAGTGATATGGGTGCATCTCAAAAACTAAAAACAGCAACCTTACTTCTCGTCAGCTTCCCTCAAAAGCACAGGGGCAAATGGAAACTAAATATCAGATTCTGATGTGTTGACAGTGAAAGGCAGGAAAGAAATTTAGTATAAAATTAGGTAACGAGAGGCAACCTGTTGAGAGTAATGAGATGCACCAGACTCTTTATGATCAAATGCACTCACTCAGGATTGTCTCAGTGCACCTGAGCTGGATGAAATGCAAAAATGCAAACACAGAAGGAAAAGAAACAAACTGCTGCAGAGAGAGGAAAAAGAAACACACACAGCTGCAAGCTTAAGAGAAAAAAAATTTCAACACACACACACACACACACACACACACACAGACCAAGAGAAACATACATCAATGAGTCTGTTTTAAGCCATAAAAAAGAGAATTCCTGACTTCTACAGGTGTTGTACTGTTCCAGTTCACACTATCGTTCTCATTATTAAGGAAGCATTCACTGTCCATAATGTTGATTTATTTGTGCATTTTTCATTTTTTGCAAATGAAAAAAATCCAGACACATTGTTGGTGCCCAACCAATACTGGATTTTTAAACCAAGTCTGATACTGACATTTGGGGATTTTAAAATCCAATACATCGTCATCTTTCAGACACAAAACATAAACAAATTTCCCCAACATTTGTTATGTGTAGTTATTTATGAGCCCTTACTAACTTGTTTTACTGTTAAAAATCATGGGTTATTCTTTAACTTTGCTCAAACCAGCTGATTGTTGTGTTTGCGGTGTTTCAAACCTGTTGCCAACAGGGAAACTGCAGTGCCCTCTGGTGAAAAAACTATGCGACATCAACACTCATAACATGGTTGAAGGGAGTTTCTCCCATCTTTTCCTTACTTACTAAATTTTCATTTATCTGCTGTTATAAATGCAGATACCGATATATCAGCAAACAGCTAATAATGGGCCCTAATAAGGGGAACAAAAGGATCCAAACATCACTAATAATTATGCACAAACCTGAGTGTTGAGAGCGACTCACCTGTTTGATGTTTTGTCTATCAGAGGGAGGAATCATCTCTGGGGTCAGACTTTGTGGAGGGTCTGTGCCTTTAGTTAATTTTATATTGATTAGATAAAGTGCCAGGGCAAACTGCTCTCGAGTCAGTTTCCCTATGTCTCCAATGTCACAGAGCTCCCTGAAAGAAAAAAAAACAAAAACAAAAAAAACACGCACACACATGTTATATAAGACAGTAATGATTTATACTTCAGGCAGTGACTATTTTTAATGGCCAGGCTGATCATTATGTTCACTGGTTAGGGAAACCAATACGCACAGAGCAGAAGCTAATCAGCCACACGAAGATAAAAATCCATAACACAATCTGCTGGTGGCACGTATAAACACATGATGCTGTGCTTCATTGTGCACTGTCTAATTATAGCTGAAAGTATAAGTATATTTTCTATTTCACTTACTCTTATTAAACTATGTTTCACAGATGTTTTATGAAGACTAAATAACTGAAGATTTAATTTAAACGGCATTTTTCCATCAAAATGTATTCTAGCAACTGTGCTATTCTTAAAATACATGAGCACCCTGATTTGCTATCACTATTCTTTCTCTCTAGTGTAAAACAATTATTTTTTTCTACTCAGCTATTGCATGCCTTACTGCAAATCATCCTCTGTAACACTTCTTCATTTTTCCTTTTTTTATTTGAATAGAAGGCCAAAGGACAGAGGATGTCTTATGTTGTATAAACTGTAAAGTCCTTTGATGTGAATACATAAAACTGAGTAAAATGTTTTTAAATCAATAAATAAAAACAGCCCCGATTGTTTCAGTAGAGGATTATGCAGAACAGCTGGACAACAGGAGTCGGTTGCTGGCTGTACTTACCAAATCCGTGCGAGCGTGGCAGAGGGCAGCCCAGTCTTGAGGAATATATCTCTGACTTCAGGTCCAGACACCAAGCCATCCATGTCAGCATCCGTCTTGTTGAACAGCTCATCATATTTGGCTTTCTCTGCTGGCGACACCACCCACTGCACAGACAACAAAACAAACAAAATGCTCTTCATAGCCCCAAGCAGTTTCAATACAGCTTGTGGCAAAGACGTAAACTTGAGATTCACATACCTTCACACTTCCTCTAGTCTTTTTCTTTTGAAAAACACACTGAACTAGCCAATTTGAAATCATTGTAAATGTTGATGAAGCTATGTAATAGTAAAATAACACTTTTCAGGTACTGCATGCACAGGAGGACGGAGATGGAGCCTGTACTCACAGGGGCAGCTGCTGGTGTTGGGACAGGGGCAGGGACAGGAGCTGGGGTGGGTTTAGGAGGGTGGGGCATGGTCTTAGAGCCAGCGTGGGAGGAGCGACTGTCTTTGACAGAGGGGGGCGAGGGTAACAGGGGCATCACAGGAGGCACCGAAGGTTTTTTCCTCTTGGAGGGTGGAACCAGGGGAGGCGGCAGGGACATGGGAACAAGCTCTCCCTCCAGAGCTCTGTACACCAGATACATAGCCTGGGAAAGGGCAACACAAAATTAATGAGAAATGATTACCCAACCATCCTGCAGTTCAATCTTTACACTTCTTCCACAGGTCTTGGATCTTTTCCATTCAGATCTTTAGAAATCATTTAACACCATGTAACTGCATCTAATACTGTACATATTATACATACACACACAACAAATCATATCCAAAAATATTCAGCCAGTCATGACGAAGGGGAAAAATCTTTCATAGACAATTAAAGGAAATTGTCCAGTCTACAACATAGACACCTGGAAGATTACTGGTGAATTACACTGAGTTAAATATATAGGTTCAACAATAGCTAAACTGAAACTGTGAACAACAACTAAAACCTACATGGTTTCATTATTTGTAATATTAACTTGTAACTTACCACAGAAAATTCATCTTTGTCCAACATGCCATCTCTGTCTAGATCACTGAGCTCCCACACCTTCAACACACAAAGACATCACTAATAAGCATCAGTCATCACAAAACTACATCACACAAAATAGCATGTGCTACTGAGAGCTCTGAATCACTACAGACTCTCACTTCTTCTCTGATTTCACTTCTATTCAACTAATTTATAATCTGACTTTTTTTTTTGAGTTGTTTCTTTTGTTGCTTTGAAGTTTTTTACATAACAAAGATAGCATGTTACTGTACAGTGTATTTTTCTAAAAGCACACATACAAGTTGGTTGCTATTCACTTCTATGTTTTAAAACATAATCACTTTGAAAATAGCCCTGTTAGAGAATCATACCCTGCCCAGGATGTCCACCGGCAATTTGGAGTTAAGCAGGACGGGCTTGACCTTGTCTCCTGACAGCATCCCTCCAACTGGGCCCAGACTATCAAAGATAGAGTCAAACTTCATCTTCTCTTCAGGCTGGAAGAAAAACAAAACAGTTGTACCATGAAAAGAACTCTAATGCAAGGCATAAGTGGTTGTTGCATAGTGAAATTCCCTGGTTTGCAGCTGATCTGATGCATTGTGCATTTTTAATGTTGCATTGTGCTGCTTTGCACTCTAGGTAAAAGTCACTTATAGTGAAGTTGGTAGCGTTTAGAATTGCCTTAAATTTGTATATTACTCTTACCTTTGTGGAGGGGTGGGGATGGGTTGGTTCAATTTCCTACTGGTTTAATACTGGTACATTCCAGTAATTCTTAGTCTTTAATTTCCTTTTCAACTTAAGTGGCTTTTTACATTTATTTTCATTGCTTTTAATTCTAATTTTGTATGCCACATATTGGCTTCATTTAAGCACTTTGTGAATCTTTTCTATAAAAAGCTGCTCCCTTTAGGTCATGCCTGCGGATCATCTGCCTCCATCTCACCCTATCCCTAGCATCCTCCTGTCAGACCAACCCTCTGCATGTCCTTGTTCACTACATCCATGAACTTTCTCTGTGGTCTTCCTCTTTTTCTCCTGCCTGGCAGCTCCATATTCAACATCCTCTTCACCTGTCCAAACCATCTTACCCTTGCCTCTCTAACTTTCTCTATAAACCATCCAACCTCAGCTGTCCCTCTGATGTACTGATTTCTAATTCTGTCCCTTCTGGTCACTCACAATGAAAATCTGAGTATCTTCAAAGTATAAAACAGACTGAAGATGCTAACCAGCATCTTAAACACATATTTATGCTAACTTTATTTACTTGACATTTTAAATGAACATAACAGCAAAGATAATGCTTCTTTTAAGGTAAGGAAAAAGGAGATAAACTAAACAATAAATAGATAACAGTTACATTAAGACAGAAAGATAAACACACTTAAACACGCCTCACCTTGACAACCCAGGGCAGGTCAGTGGCCACTCCTCCTGCTAACAGCGGGCTGCTGGTGTCATGCTGGAGATAAACACAAAGATTTTAATATTTCAGTATTTGCAATTTTAAAAAATTAAGTTTGTTTTTTTTTTTAACAG
Organism: Pterophyllum scalare; assembly: GCA_024447675.2. NCBI lineage: Eukaryota > Metazoa > Chordata > Actinopteri > Cichliformes > Cichlidae > Pterophyllum > Pterophyllum scalare. Next base: position 34,956 of record JAMQGT020012306.1, on the reverse strand, counting down.
GTATTAGAAACAGTAATACTAAGTTGAAGCTGTTTGTCAATGACACAAACACCTGTGACTATACAGCAGATCTACAGTATTGGAAGCTTCAAATAACCAGCAGTGACATTTATAGCAGGCACAGTGTGGATTTTTAGCACACAGGAGCAAGCTTACAAATTTGGGGGGTGGAACAGCCACATTAAGGCTCTTGAGGGCCACCTCCAGGCCATTCTGAGCGCAAGCCACCAGTCGCAGGGCTATGAAGAATTGCTGAGGGGAGAGGAGGTACAATGATGTAAACCTAGTGATACATATTTCTGAAGGAGTTCACTTTGGAGCTACTTCACAGTGCGCTGGTACCTGCTTGTTAAGTGAGCCCTTTCGTTCGGAGTCTGCCAAATCCCAGATCTAAATAGACAGTTACAGTTCACACATTTATTACCATTAACGTGAATCTAAAAGCTAACAGAGAAGTGTTCTGAGTCTCTACTCACTTTCCCCAGGATCAGGTCAGCCAAGCCTGACCTCTTCAGGAACAGAGCTGCATCAGCTGCTGCCACCCACCCACTTCCAGTCGGATCAACCTACATACAAATGCCAATAAAAAGTCATTAAAGCTTATATCATCTTAGAAGCAATCAGCATGACATTTAAGATGCTAACAAATGTTCTAAATGCATTCTTAGCTTCAAGAAATGAAGGGGGCAAATAAAGAACAAGTGAAAACTGTGAAAATTTCCCCTGGAATCTCTGAGTCATTTAAATCAATACTGGTAATAAACCAAAACCATTTTCTTAGCAGTCTATTGGCTTTGTACTCTTTCATGAGGCTCAAAGAGAGCTCTGCTAACATGTTGGGCAAAGGGAAACATTATTAATTCATAGACATACTTCCTTTATTGGACACAGCGACTGAAACAGGGAAGAGAGATCGCTGCTAACCGCAAGACAACAGTATTAATGCAGGTTTAGTTCAGCTAATCTAGCAAAAAGAAAAATCCTACTCTCTAAATTGAAGATTTTTCTCTCTCTTTTGTTTTTTGTTATTCTTTTTGCTTAGCTTCATCTCATCCAAAGCAGTTTAAAGCCCAAGGAAATGAGAAAACCTTGTAGATCACAAGTTCTATGTACACACATCGTAACCTGTGGGAAAGACACATGGCATACCTGACGATAGTATTTATCATAGATGGGGTTTCCACTGGAGAGCTGTTTAAGGAGGAAAAAGAAAAAGAACAGTTAAGAGACTGGATTTATAAACAGCATTAAAACTAACAGCCACACCTGTGTCTTTTGCATAAATCCAAAAATCTTTAAAAGGCTTTTTCAAAGTCAGTTCTCAAATGATCAACAAGTGTTCAATGTGCGTCTTCCACTGAGCCACTTACAGAGCTGTTTGTTCGTGCTCCAAGTATAACCACTATGTAAATGTGTTAAATGGTAAATAGACTGATTCTAATATAGTGCGTATCTACTCTTTATACAACACACCTCATTCACCCGTCCATACAAGCACCTTTTTCTACAACTAAGTGCTTTCTAACTAATATTCACACTGCAGTGAATATATCAGAGAGCAACTTGGGGTTCAGTATCTTGCCCAAGGATACTTTGGCATGCAGACTGGATATGTCAGGAATCGAACCGGGAGGCAGGGTACACTGCAGGTCGCCAGCCTGTTACAGGGCTAACACAGAGAGACAGTCACCCATTCACACTCACATCCATATCTATGGGCTATTTAGAATCACCAATTAACCTAACCCCAGTAACTGCATGTCTTTGGACTGTGGGAGGAAACTGCAGTGCCTGTAGGAAACCCACACAGACATGGGGAGAACATGCAAACTCCACACAGAAAGGCCCAGGCCAAGGTGGATTCAAACCCAGACCTTCTAGCTGTTCTTCTAGCTGTGAGGCAATAGTGCTAACCACCATCCCACCATGCTAATCAAAATTATTTAAATTAGTTATTTAGTGTACTTGTCCAAGTATGGTCCTGACACGACTTGTTTTACAACTAAAAAAAGCCACAGTGTGACTGCAAAAATGCAGTTCATGACAGCTCTGCTACAGGTAGGATGATGACTTCAGACAAAGAGGTGAGTATGGTATCTATGAGTTGCAATCAGGTGCAACTGTTTCCGTTATTTATTAGTCTGTTGCTGTTGTAAAAGATGACTTGTTCAATTCTCTCCCTCATCCAGTTTTCTGCCATGTATAGCATAGAAAGTGATCAAGTTTGATAAGCTAGGCACATCAAATGTAATATTAATTTACTCTTTCCCCTATGAAGACGACATCTGATGACCTCCCCTGTACCCTTAATGACAAGCTCTGACACCTCAGTATATATCAATAAAGACATGGTTTGATAACCATTAGATCAGGTTCCAGATTTTTCCAAGGGAATCCTTAGTAAGCTGTACAGGCAGAGACCACCCTCACTAACTTCTGATGCACACCCATTCACTTTGATCTGGAAGCAGGCCTGAAATATGACAAACCACTCAGTTCAGAAAAAAGAAACAAGGGTTACCCGTAGTTGTCGTCCAACGGGGAAAGAGTTAATTATCACAATTTCTGTCTACTAATATCAGAACAAAAACAAGCCAAAACCTAAATATAATTCAAAGGCATAAGAAAGAGAAATTGTTTCAAATGTCTTCAAAGACAAGCAAATATTTGCAATTTTTGCTTTCTAAATGACTGAATCCATTTTTCAATTATTAAAGCTGTTGATTTAATTTACTGCTGATCAAGTAATCAACTAATTGTTTCAGGAAAAGCTATTATATGCTCAAAGATACACAACATAAAATAAACAAATTTTCTGGAGAAATGTTTGTTTTGACACCAAACATTGAACTTGGATGAGTCAGGATGCCTCAGAAGGTTTATGCTGAATTGCATGCCAGGAGAGTGATAACTTTTGTGCTAACTTCAGGATGCAGGCTACATTTCCTGGGGCCCCCTGGTCAGCCTTAGGCATTTACAACAAGTTGTCACTCCACAGGCAACAGCTAATCTGGCTTTCCGTCATATCCTCCCTGAACACCCCTCTTTCCTCTGTTAAGACAAATGTCTACTGTTGGGCTGAAGAGAAAATAAAGCAGTGCTTCCTTCTTTGCGCAGCTGAAATGGACAACTGGTTATGTGGCTTCAAATTGTCAGATGCAGGAAAGGGATGGACAGTAATTGTTTTAAGTGTGAATCAACCAGGGAGTGGCTAGTTAAGGGAGGTTAAAGCCTTCGGTGATATGCAAAATTACTCTATACTGTAAAACAACAGAAAGAAGATAGTGCAGTGGGCATAGAAGACAACTCACACACAAAAAAAGCATAGTTATCAGTCAGCTTTTTCACTCGTCAGTTTACAGTGAGATAACTGTTGACACACACATCTCTCTCTCTCTAGTCAATGCAACTTTTTTCTGTGACACACAATAGTGTGCCTGGGACTGTTGGCGTCTGTAACACTGCGGTCTTTGTACTGGTGACTCTTTAATTGAGCACTGAAAAAACACCCCTCAATCATCCCCCAGCTAGCCCATACAAAACTGCAGCAGATAGCAAGAAACAACAGAGCTCAGGAGCTGACAGGGCAGGCTAGATGGTTCTAGAGATTATAACCACCCATGGTAATAAAGTACACTGATGTCACTATCAACACCAAACATGAGGCGAGTGTGGCAATTATCAGGCATCTGACAGCACACTTACAACAAGCACTGCTGCCTGACAGGCCAATGAACTCCCACAGCACACAGATAAACACAGGTTTTAAGTCATTTGAGAGACAGGGATCTCAAAGCTACTGTTGGCAGGCAGCTCGGCTTAACAAGTCCAGGACTGAAACCTACTAATTTGACCTGCCTGTAGCCCCATTAAAAGCACTAACACATTCTGACGCTACATTATTTAGTACTTAACCTAGCTAGCAGCAACTATGTGACAATTTATAGCAGTAGAGGTGGCTAGTGGCTTGTAGATTTCACTTCCTCTTGCTGGTTGCAACATAACCGATATGTGGAGTTTAATCCATTAACAATTTAACAGCAGCTAACAGGCTAGCAGTTTCCGCTGTCCACTTCTGAAAGGTCACAGGAGGGGAAAACACCAAGGGAGTCACCGAAGCATGTTTACTTATAGTAATAGCACTAACCAGGTTGCCTATTCAGTTCAACCAAGTAACAAAGCTACATCAGCAGCAAGGAAATCCCACCCGTAGGCTACAACCTTTACTGTAGACATCTTGTGTGTTTTTATAAGAGCAAAACAATGTTAGCAGAGGCTGAAAGTAGCAGAAATGTGTCAGTAAAGCCACAGCAGAGCCACACATGGACAGCCCAAGACCAACTAGCCTGCAGCAAACCGAGGAAGCATTCAATACGATTAGAAAACACCCGAAAGGAAACGAGGTCGAAGAACGCTAGCAACCCGGTTTCTCTGAACTTTGATAAAGCGGTTCTAAAACAGCCCAACACTGCTCAAAAACTAGCTGTTAGCTAGCAGGCTAGCTAGCTAGCTACGCCCTTACGCAGTCCCCAAAGAGATTAGGAAGAAACTTTTCCCAGTCACAGCAGGGCTAAACTTCCAAAAGAGGAACGGGAATCAAAGAAAGCCCGCAATTCTGCTTGCCCGGTTTAACCGACGCTGCTGAAACATCTCCGAGCGTAACAGACAGAGGGCAGAAAGCGTTTGCTAACGTTATATTTGAGTTGTAAGACACTGTTACCTGAGTAAGAGACAGACTGGCAGCCATAGTGTTTCTGTTTCATGCTGCGCTGACGGCAGGCAACGATAGAGGCCGCTGAAAAACCCGGAGCCAGACCCCAAGCGCAGGAACCAGCCTCTCCTCTCCTCAGTGCTTCACCATCCCTGCATCCTTGCATCCGTGCATGTAGGTACACGAAGGACAAGAGATGAAAACCAGAGAGCCCGACCAACGGTTGCAGGGATAAAAGCAAATAAACACCCTCTTCTTTTATTTTATTTCTACTCTATTATGCATTTACGTGCATTAAATACATATAATAGAAAATTCACTACTATCAAATACATTTCTATTTAAAAAAAAAAAATCCAATACTAGTAATATCAGCAAATTTTGCTCCTGCTACTTACAACCAAGTGAAATCACAATAAACAAAAACTGCATTTTAACTGACAGGCAACTGTAAATTATACTTCTTGTAAGTCTAACTTTACTTAACTGATGGTAGTTTATGTGTCCATCTTTTCTCCTAAAAAGGGGCGTTTAGCCCAAGTTGCTAAACCCTCCAAAATCTAGGTAAGGTCTCTGACCCTTGCAATACAAAAATATTTAATAATTATTCAAATGAAGTGCCTGCATTAAAAAAGTCAGCTTTTGTATAAGTATGTAGACATTTAGTTGCAATTTTGAAATCTAGTTTCATATTTTCTTATTAGTTTTTATTATTTTATTTTGTTTTGCTTTTTTGTTTTCAGGTCAGTACAGTTTCGGTTAGTTTCCTGAGTGGATTTGCCTCTTTCACTCTAGTTTTTAGTAGTTTTTGGGGCATATGTTTCAGAAATTCAGAATAGATGCTGCAGTATCACACATGAACACAGGTGATTCACACACAACTCTCAATAAATAAATGGCACCAAAGCCTCATCAAGCAGGTTAACTAAAAGACTTAAACTAAAGACATTTCCTCTGTATTTTTATCTTATTTTTTTTATCCATTTTTGCTTACTTATTCTTAGTTTTTAGCCAATTTTTATTTAACTGTAATAACTTTCGTAAGTAGAAAATAAAATACAGATAAAAGGAGAAGATTGGAACGTAAATAAAACAGAAATTACCTGACATAGTAGTAAATATACTTAGTTATTTTGCACCACACTAGTAACCTTTAATGAGCCAGGTGAACATATCTATATCAAGTCAGGGAATCATATTAACATGCATCAATCCATGATGTATCTGCTAGGGCCTATTAGAGCTATCATGGACCTAGAGGAAGGGCATACCCTGAACAGGTCAAAAGTCTATTAATTCAGTCACCATTCATGCTCATTCACACCTGCAGAATCACCAACTAACCTAACATGAAGCTAGGTAGAACCCACAAGGGAAAAAGGAGAACATACATACCTCACAACCCAGTCAATGGATTCAAACCCAAGACCTTCTCAATGTGAGGTAACAATGCTAGCCGCTGCACCGACATGCTACCCCTCAAATTAATATTTAGAGAAAATATATGTGAATGAAATATAAGAATGACACACCAAAAAGACATGAAACCCATGAGAATATCTGTTCTCTTTTCTTCCGGCTGTTTTATTGGACAGATCATCTGTCTTTGTTTTTATTTTTCTTACACAGCAACACAAAAATCGCCCCACTTCATTTACTACCATTAGTACAAAATGTCTTTTACAAAAGGAGCATCTGTCAGACTTTTGGGACAGTATGTTGGGGTACAGCAGTGCGGAAAACTTGGAAACAGAACTGAGGAAACTAGATGTATACACCAACAATGAGTAAAACTAAAGTGTGTGTGTGTACCAAACGACTGGAAACTTTTCTGCTACTGAAGTGTTCTTAATGTACATCCTAAGTTTGAGTAGAGCTTATTTAGACACACAAGACTATAGTATGTGCATTGAAGTGAAAAAGTGTTTACTATACAGTACAAAACTATGCAAGGGACTTCATCTTAAAGCACCTCATATTACCATCCCACTGCAGACAGTCTTTTTTTTTTGATCAGGTTGTCAAATATATAGTGTTAGTCCTACTGTATGTTTGTTTGCCATGTCATTAATCCTCATTTGAGTCAGATGGTGGAAACAGAAGCAGGCAAAATAACCCGCACAACAACATCTAATCCTATCCAATCCTTCCAGCCCGACATGAATGAGTGGAAAAAAATATGTACAAAAACAAAAAAGTCAACAAACAAACAAACAAAAAAAACACACGAGATAAACCAAATATTTTCATGGTACCACCGGCCTACCAAATAAAACATTTCATGTCACCATGACATTACACTTCATAAAAACCAGGATTTTTTTTTTTTTTGTAAAATGCAGATGACAAACAATGTACATATTTCTGTTAAAATTTCTGGTTTTGACATTCGTTTTGACATTAATCATGTTTGTCACTATTCCTCATTTAGTAATCATAATTATTATAATAGTAGTAGTAGCACATGGAAACAGGAGACAGAACATTAATTGCCCTTTTTGACCGATCACCTTGCTCTGTAAACAAAGAAATGAAAAAGCCCTTCCCACCCAGCCCCACCCCGGGGTGTCAGTCGTGAGGGTCTCAATCTCCAGCCTTGTTTTAATGGCCCACTGACACAGTCTGAGCAGTTCCTGAGTTTATAACTCATCCTTGAGGTTAGAGTCTGTGCCTTCATCCTCCTCTTCCTCCTCCTCCTCCTCCTGCTCTTCCCCTTCCTCCTCTTCTTCATCTTCCTCATCCTCTTCTTTCTCCTCTTCCTCCTCGTCCTCCTCCTTTGCCTCATCTCTCCTCTTCTTGTTTTCCTCCTCGCGCTTCTTTCTCTCCTCTTCCTCTTGGCTTTCCTTCATCTTCTTCTCAGCATCCTGGCGAAAAACCAGACAAATAATAAAAATTAAAATATATTGATATACAGTATACAAAATATGTCATTCATTTGTATTACTGTGGACACTGACATGCAATTAGAATGTGTACTCCCGACATACTAACTGAATACATGCCTAAAAATAGCAAAAGCATACCTTAGTTTTGCCCCATGTCTCGTTGCCAACGTCCTCTGCCAAGTTTGGATCATTTGTGATAAGAAAGTTGTCAAAGATAGTGCCAGACTTGACCTGCAGCAAAACACAAGGGAACAGCAATCCATATTTTACTATCAGGTCTTTAATGAAAACAAGCACAATCTACACAGTTGTTCCTTGCACAGTATTTCCACCTCCCTGCAAAAACATACACTGTTTTTCTGGCGATTTATATAATTTAGTGCGTGTATGCGTATTCCAGGATTAATGTAAATAGTTTCATTTAAATAAATTCCCTTTTCATTAAGGTGCAAATACACAGCTCACCTGCCACAAGTCGAGCCCAATCACACCGATGCTCTCGTATTTATAGATCTCAGAATCGGCTGTGTACTCGGGGTTGTCAATCTCAGGGTGAATCCACTTGCCCTTGTAGGCAGGGTTGTCGATCTCTCTGGGCTTCCACTCACCCTGCAGATCGCAAACAGACAGAAAGACAGCGTGGTTAGAACACAAAAGCAAAATCACCTGCTTAAGATTTTTGTAATCAGAAATAATTATGTTGAAGTAGCTGCGTGTGGGGCAGGAAAGTAGAAGAGATATTTTATTTTGACGGTAGTTCTATGAAGCTCCCTGAGGTGCGAAGCTCAGAAAAATAGCACAAAGCAAATACTGAGCTATGTGTAACAATGGCGGAAAAGCCAGCAGTATCTGACTGCCGTACCGATTGCATGAAGAGTTATAATAATTTACTGTGCACCTTGTACTCAGGGTTGGTGACCATAGGCGGCTCCCACTCTCCATCCATCTCATCATCCCAGTCATCGGGCTTCTTGGCATCAGGATCTGGGATGTTCTCTGGTTTGTCCCAGTCCTACAATAATAAAAAAAAAATGCAGTTGAATCATGATCGACATATCCCATATTTACATATTAAGTAAAGCCTAGAGTCAAGAAATAAAAGAGGCACAGATCTGAAAGATGGCAAGATCATACTGACCTCGGGTTTCTTATCGTCAGGGTCGGGAATCTTCTCCCTGTCATCCCAGTCCTCTGGCTTTTTGGCCTCAGGGTCTTTGATTTTTTTGGGAGGCAGGAAGTCCCAGTCATCCTCCAGATTGCCAGATTCAACCTTCTTATTGTCAATCTTAACCTCATAAGTGTTGTCAGGGTTGACAATCAGTGTGTACAAGTGGCTGTACTCATCATCCTGCAGGGCAGGAAAAAAAACCCAAAACAAGTTAACTGTCTGGAACAATAAGAAACTGTTATTACATGCAACTAACAGCAGTCACATGTAGTTTATATATTGGTAGTTTATTTTTAATTGTTCAGCTGATGTGTTCTTGTATTGGGGCAGCTTGCTAATAAAAACAGTTTTTACCTTTTCCTACTTAAATGTGAAAACATGCCTCACCTTGCATCTGATGTCCTTGTTGATCAGATGGTTCTTGCCTTTGTAGTTGAAGATCACGTGAACTTTCTTTGTGCCAGGGCCGCAAATATCAGGACCTGAACAAACCCACGAATAAATTAAGCAGAATGTAGAAAGGCAAAATTTTTACATCTGTAGCAGTGATGGTGCATCTCAGGCAGTCACAGTGTATTGTCTGTGTATACACAAACAGAGACTGGTCTGTTTATCTGACAAAATAAATATCGCTACAGACACCGTCCTCTGGTCCACTTACCAAACATAATGTTGTAGACAGAGTCTCCGTGCATGTCCTCCTGGTTGAGCTCAGAGGGGAACAGTTTAATGTAGCCTCCCCCACAGTCAATGCTCTGCTCGTGTTTCACAGTGAACTGGATGACTAAAGGTTGGCCCTTGTTGCTGAAGTCATCAAAACGGGCTGACAGTGCATAAAAGCGGGCATCCTGGCTTGTCTGCAGACCTGCAGAAACAACAGTATTACTGCAGGGAAGCTCCAGCTAAACGAACATTTGCCCATGTTTCTTTTTGATGAAATTGTACGGGTTAATTTAATTCTTTCACTCTCTTCTCAAGTTCAATAACAGAGCGGAAGACTGCTGTGTTGGTAGTGACACCGCCACACAAGCAGCAAACAATAAAGCACCTTGTGACAGCAAACATGGTGGTTTCCCAGCCAGGTGTGACCGTCAATAGCACAGTGTAATTATCATACAGCACATATCAGAGCCTTCTCACTCACCTTTATCTTTCTCTGCATCTCCATAGAACTTCCCTGCAGTCAGGACAAACTTGCCATAATCTGACTTGTGCTTGGATTCCACCCAACGACTGTTCCAGGCATCTGCACAAACACTTTCAGAGTCAGATACACAGCAATCACCAAGACCAGACTCACAAAACTCGGTGCTAATCCAGCCACCGATACTGATACATCAGCGTGTTGGGAACGGGTGGGTGGGGAGGAAACTGCGGGATTTTGTGACTGCCTTCACGGATGAAAGAACAGGACAGCTGGAAGAAGGAGGGTAGCAGTGAGCATGACCAGGGGAGAGACGTGCAGCAGTAGGGGGAAGGGGAGGCAGACACGGTGTGATAATAGCATTTGGGGGTGGAAGCAGAAACCATGGAATATGAATGAATGAATGAATGATGGTCTTCCAGACTAAACAGCAGACGATGCATCCCAGGAATTGTGGTAAAATAATTAGAAATACTCTTAAAAATCCACACCAATAGGCATACATGAAAAATAGCGATGGGTTAATCTCATTCAGCATCAGAGCATCTTAAACATGTACAGCAGCAATAAAGAACAGCAAGCACTTAAATAATATCTGCATCATTTTGCCTGAAAGAGCTTACCCCCGTCTTCAAATTGCTCGCGGAAATAAACAGTGGACTCGGCCAGCACAGATGCAGCCGACACGGCCATCAAAACCAGAGGCAGTGCTGTCATCGTGACCAGCCAAACACTAACCAACTATAAATAAAAATGCCTGTATATTTTTTCCTAAAAAGGTGAAGCAGCGTTGGCTGTCAGTGCGGTATCCCCATACAGTGATGGTACAGTGCGAGCCGCTGAGACGGTGCCGCCGCTCTCCTCTCGGGTCGGAACAGATGTCTGAATCTTATTGGACGACGGTTGCTAACCTTGACAAGGAAGCGCTACTGCTTACAGCCAATCATAGGAGAGAAAATTCGGACGAAGACATTCTGCGACCAATGGGAGCAGACCACGCGTTTGCCTGATAAACGCCCAAGGAAGGATGATGCGCTGTGGGTGAATCACATGAATAGGAGGAACTGTAATATAAAAATGTAATATCAGTAACAACCCGATTATACCTAAAGCTAAATAGCGTGAGCTACACATATAATACGGAATCAAAAAAAGGGATGATATTAGGAATATGAAATTACTTTACAGCAAATAGGGGAAAAAACAGCCCTATTGATGTAAAAAAAAAAAATCAGAATAAATGGGAATGCAAATAATATTTTCATTAGTTTAACAAATGCTTTCAAGTTTGGGTTTGTGCAGCATTTTTCTACAACCTCAGGTGTAAGTTTATTGCCTTGTGTAAACAAAACAAAACAAAACACAGGAGACTCCACAAACAATAAGAAATACACTGAGACCACAGGTGTCACAAGTCTATGATAGGCCACGGGGCAGATATATTTCTGGGACCTTTACTGCCACATTGCACCAGAGAATACACAGTATCTCACATTGTCTTGCTCTCTCTGTCTCTCTCTTTCTCATACACACACACACACACACACAGTAAACACACACACACACACACACACAGAGTAAATGCAAAAGTATTTGCAGCTTTTGATCAGCACCATGGACAACAATCTTCTTCAACCAGGCTACCACGAGCCCAAAACAAATTAAGCTTTGCTAAAGTAACATAAAGATGCTTTAAAGTCTTCAATCCTTTACAAAAACACAAACTACTCACCCTTTAGAACTCCATCTTTTGGGCTTTGTACTTAGAAAAAACACTGAAATCAATGCTCAAATCCAAAGTCCTCGTCGTATACTCATCCTGCTCTCTCCTTCCTCTTTTGAGCACCATTTTTTTTAATTTTTTGATATGCTCAGTAAATATAATTTAAAGTGCAGCTGCACCAGCTATCCTGTTCCATACCATGAAAGCCTGTGCCCACCACTGAATTTTGTTTATTTTTTGCCATCCATAAGTCAAAATTTAGAGCAAAATTTTGACTCATTCAGAAGTAAGTAATTTTAAGATACCTAACTTAGCTCTGCCTGGAGATTTCTTTTTATCATTTTTATACAATAAGACACTCATCAAAACTCAAATGCACAAATGACAGGGAGCAAGGTCAGGAAGTAATATATTTCCCAGTGTGTCCCTCTGCCATCAAAATCTTTCAGAAATGGTGCCTATTTTAATCAGTAGAGTGTACAATGAGTCAATATTTGCAGAACTGAAGTTCAATTCAATTCATAAGGAAAACAATTATACTTCATATAAAGTTAGGCTTTGTTTCTCAACATAAAATTTACTGCTGCCATCTTGGATTGTTAACTTGGGGTTGGTGGGGCTGCAAAGACTTTCCAGAGTTGAAAGTCCGAGTTGAAGGGGCATCCCAGCTGAAATTTCCAACTTAATCTGGAGTGCACCATAAGCATCCAGTATAATGTAGAGGAGGACTCTCTTTGATAGTCATTTTGACTGAGCACCTTCCATCTTCTGGGCTGCCTCATCAAATATTACCCTTTTGGCTGAGACACTAAAATACAGTCAAACCACTGAAATCAACAACCAGGTTTACCAGGTGTTTATTTGTTTAAACCATATCTGACAGTTTCTCTTTGTGTTCTTTTTGTGATGCAACCCCCAGCTTTGCGTGAGTGTTGTTGATAGGTGAGGCATAGCAATCAAAGAATAAAACACACCACTAAGTAACAATCTGTATATTAAGTAACAGTACTTTAAAATCCATTAAAAGAATGACTTCAAAATCACATTTGGAAATGTGCTATTATCAAACACAGGTACATAAAAAGGTGACTTTCATAGAGGTTCGTTGGTTCAGACACATGGTCCCTTCACAGGAAGAACTTCAAGTAACATTTCCATCACCACAGGTCCTTGTATGTTAATGTTAAAATGAATACAAAAAAGTGTGCATTTAAAGAATTCCACAAGCCTAATCTGGCCCAGTAAAACATTTAAATATGGCACAAATGATATTAATAAATAATCTGTGCTGATATAAGCACAATGTCTGACATGCAAATGCTAACACATGAATTACAAACTCATATGAACACAAACAACAGTGCAACTCAGACTTTGGCCAAAGTGAACAGATATAAATAGTGAGAAGGAAAAATGCATTCATCTATGAGATACTCTGCACAGCCACCATCTTATTCACTCCTTTGTCTTGACAGGATTCGAACCAGGCAGGTGAAGAAGAGCAGCCACACTTCACATGATTGCATAAACACACTTCCTGCGACGCTGCTCATCTCTGCAGGCTGGGTCACGCTGCTCTCCCCTCTAATCCTGGATCTGCCCTGATGTCTGTCCTTCTCTGAGGGGACCTGGACAGACACATGTTGCATCTGTTGGGGGAGGGGGAAGTATTTTCAGAGCAAAGAAGACACATCTCTGTGGCTCTGTACGCAGATGGGCTGGTAAAGCAATCTTACACCTCCTCCAGGTCTCTCTCGCTCTGTCTCCTCCCCATTCTAGGGAAGAAAGAAGTTGATCCTTTGAGGTATAGACTTGCATCCTTGGGCTGAAAACAGTCTCTCCTCTTTAGGGACATACAGCATTGCCTTGGCCACCTCATCCAATGTGGCTTCATCTGTTTCCAGACCTCGCGCTGCGTAGGCATCCCGTGCACAGAGCTTAACGTGACGGTACTCCAGGGGCAGGAAGGGGACAAAGAAGTCAATGAGGTGACCAGACATCAGCTCACTTTGAGCAAATCCACCTGGGAAATTAAAAAAAATGCACAGGTGCACACATTAAAGTTCTGACAATGTTTTTGGTGTAGACTGTATATAAAAAAATGGCATTTACATAGCTTCCAGATTTGAAAAGCAAAGCCAATGTATTGTTTCTAGCAGGGAGTGACTCCTGTGGTGGTAGGTAGGGGAAACAGTCCTTAGACCCCTTGCTCTGTGACCTCAGTAATCCTAATAAGTTTACAACCATAATCACTGGTTGAGAATAAAAAAAGGAGGATAAAATAGGGTATGCTTTACCATGTGCTTGACAAGGTGTTAGCTACTGAGCATACAAGATCCATCCCCACTCATGAGTTCTAGAGTCAGTCACTCAGATTGAGGCTTCATAATTGGACTTCACTAACTAATGGGTGACATCACACTGGTGACAACCGTCTTTTAAATACAGTCTATGTTTTTTATATAATAATATAGAAAAAACTTCAGTATGAAATGAGTACTAGTAACATTGATTTTGCTGAGAACTGATACTCCTAGCTCTGTGCAGCTTTCAGCTAATCAAACCACTGAGCAATCAGAATGCATGAGTGACTTAATTCCCCTGCCACTAAATCCACAGACCTCACATATTTGCACAAAAAAAAGGGTTCAACTCTTGCCCAGAGAAAAATGGCAGAGAGCTGAAGAAAATCCACCACGCAACCTAAAGAAAAACTTGGCATTGCTGCTTCCCCTGAGGCGACTGTTTTTGGCACAATAGAAATAAAATTGAATTACCTTGAGACTCCATTGTTTCAGCTCGCAGCCGATGCTCCAGGTCTTCCATACCGATGTCCTCTCGATTCTGGCCAGAGTGCCAGAAGTCCAGCGCTACATCGTTGATTGTTGTGCCACCGATGTTACTGCAGTGACAGCAGGCACAGCAAAAACAAAAACAAAAACATGAAGTTATGTGTCTCCAGCTGTTGAGCTTCTGGTTTGGTAGCAAAACAGTTTGTCATACAGTTTCAGGTTGCTCCTAGTAAAATGATCATATTTTAAAGATGGCAAATAATTATAATTTATTTTAAGTTCATGTTCGGAATCTCATTCCTATTCTTTGCTGCATCACATCTCTGCAAGATTAACTGTTGAGTGAAAGGCTGCTCTTTTCTATATTTAACCATGCCTGAAATAATCAACTAACCTGAGGAAGAGGAAGATGGCTCTGCGGTAGGTGACCCCATCTACATTGTCATAGTGATCCATGTAGGGCTTGATGGCATCGATGAGGCCCGGATGGAGCTTTTCAGCCTCGTCAAAGATGAACAGAGTCTGTGGGCAGCGCAGCACCATGTCTCGGATCGCTTCTCTTAGCTGGCCCTGGGTTCAGTGAAAAACATCTAGATGACTATTAATATTTCAGATCTGAAATTTAAGCTGAAAGTGGATTATATATATATATATATATATAAACTGTAGACGAGGGGGGAAAATAACATAAAAAGATAATTTCAAACAACAGCCATAATTACAATAAATTCATTTTTATCTAGCATGTTTTAATCTTTGTAAAATAAATAAATAAAATAACTGCACTATATTGTATGGAAATGCTCTTTAAAGTGTTTTTATATTCCACTGAATTTCAACGAGAGGCTGTACCAAGACACGTACACACAGTACATTAAAGTCCACATTTGCACAGTGCAGACTTTGATGGCATGAGGTTAAAGGTTATCCTGTGAACTATACTCTTTTAAATTTGGATACTTTTGTGTAATAATACTATGTAAACACCATTTTGAAATCCACGGGAGAGATTGTGAAAAAATGTGCTCAGATGAGACTGAGCTGACACCTCTGACATGGTTGGACAAATGCCATGTTCCAAAAATCCATTTCTCTCAGTGTTGTGGTGTTTACTTAAAGCATCTGTCCAAACTGTGATTGTTACAATTCTTATGACGAATTACAACATACAGAATAAATACGAGTACGCAAAGCAGAGTCCAGAAAACACATGCACATGTTCCTGGCACAGGACGGCCACCGCTGTGCCAAGTGGGCTCTGCACGTCTCACCTTGTACGTGTCCACCAGCCTGGCATGCGGGAAGTGAAACGGGGCGATGAACAAACGGACACACTCGCTCTTCACCCCGTCCCGGTACAGGTTATCAGCAATGATGCGGGCTACAAAGTTCTTGCCCGTTCCAGACCAGCCATGGAAAGAGAGTGTCAGGGGCTTGTTGGACTCTGGGTTGTTGATAAAACCCTGGATGGCTTTCAGAACCACAGACTGAGCCAGATGCTGCCCATGGAGCTTCGTCTGAAGGTCTCTTGCCAGACCTGCTCATGACAGCACAGATTTTCAAAAGGCAGTGGCAAATTTAAAAAAAAAAACATGTATATTTTTAAAGTATGCATGTTTAAAATATGTGATACAGCCATTAAGACATAAAAACACTTAAGAGTGTCATTGGTCAAGTGTTTCACACACCTGGTGTCATTTGCAGTAGTTTTTTTCACTATACGTTCCTACAGCACAAGACCATTAAACTCATGAACGCAGACCGAAAAACTATACACTCAAACAGTTCATTTTCCTAATACAATTAAAATGTATTAATTGCTACCCTTCTCACTTGGCTCCTTTAAGTCCCTTCAAATAGATATTTCTGATTTGTGCAGCATTTCAGTAAATTACTGCACCTAATCTAAGGTTTCAGATTCAAATGCAAGGCTTTAACAGCACCTTCTTATTTTGCTATGAATACTATCAAAAGCCACCAAAGTTTGATTGACTTAGCTTAGAAAATGTGACTCAACTATGGGCTTTATGACAGGTACTGCCATGACACACAGCACCGGGGAACCAGCCATTAAGGATAAAGCTCCTATCAGAAGATGGGTTACAATGTGTGCAGTGTTTTATGACAATTGGAAAATAAAAAAATAAAATAAAATAAAAAAAATAAGTGGGAAGTTCAATTCAGGTTAAGAAACAACTACCACACGCTTGGGGCAAAGCTGAGTGTGATACCTGTGATATTGTTGGTTATCCTGCAGTCTCCGGACTCACAACACTGGCCCAGACTACAGTACCACTGATGCAGCAGGCTGATGTAGTCCTGAGGAAAACCTGCCCAGATATCCCTGGTAGGAACTGATCACACCAAGAGCAAGACGACAAAGCCCGTGTTTATGACAGTGTAGTAACTGCGAATATGTCAATACTCATTAAAACGAGGAGGAAATTAATCGCCAAAATAAATGTATTGCAAAACGCAAACGGTGTAGCTTGTGATGTGCGAGCTTTCGTTATACTGAAATCATTTTTACCCTGTCTTACCTTGCTGTGTGGCATCATCCTGATTGGGCTGACACTCCCCCTCCCAGATATTGCAATAAATGTAATTAAAATAATAAGTAGAGACGTTGCTAATGCTATCGAAATGGAAGAAGTCGGCCTCTGCCGAGAGCGCCCAAAACAGGAGCAGAAACCACCGCGTAGACATAGCGAACAGGATGATGTGAAGCGGTCCAAACGATACTGAACACCGCGTCCCGTTTCTGCTTTCCCATTTATCTGGACCCCGGTGGTCCACTGGCGGCCTGCTTTGAGTGGGATACCCCCACCCCGCCCTCCAGTTCTCCCTGCTGTAGACGGGTATTAGACAGCCAAGAAGGTGCGCTTGTATTGTTCGCCGCGCGCAACCGGAGGGGCGGTTACTACCCATTCGCTTATCCTCTTCAGGAGCGGGGGTGGGGGGCTGGAGCCCATCCCAGCTGTCAAAGGGCGAGAGGCGGGGTACCTATGGCCAATTTAGAATCACCAAATAACCTAACCCCACTAACTGCATGTCTTTGGACTGTGGGAGGCAGTAATGCTCACGCTAAATTTAATACGAACAGTTTAACGGGAGAATTTATTACAACTCCATATGACAAGTGAGAAATGTACACGTTACCAAGGTAACGAGAGCCTGGCGTGTCCACTTGCAGTCAAAAGTCGTTCCTAGTTCAGAGGTAGATACTGCCGCCCTAACGCAAGAGTACCTGGCTGCAGGCAAGAGAGCGCAGCCATACCGCAACTTCATTTATGAACATAAGTACAAGCAAACAAGGCAGTAAGAATAGAGATTCATAAGATCAATATACATAAGGTTGAGCATAAGACAGAAAAAAAGAAAAGAAAAAAAGGATAAGCATGAAATATAAGAAAATTAACACAAAAAAGACAAGTTATGAACTATGTCTCAAGAGAAGGAAAATAAAGTAAAATTAAATTATTGATTCCCTTATATAACATCTCTATAACCTTAATACATTCCTCTCCAAACCCAAAGTACTGTAAGGTCTTCAAAATGAACTTAAGTTCCACTCAATCAAATGCTTTATAAAAATCTAAGAATAGGCTATATCCTTTCTCTTGAATTATTTCACTATAATCAAGAGGATCCAACACCAGCCTAATGTTATTATGGATTAATCTTCCTTTCAAAAAAACCTGACTGTGTTTCACTGATTATGTTTGAGATGCCTTTTTTAATCTTTCAGTGAGAGAGGATCTTATAATCAGTGTTTAGCAAAGTGATTGGCCTTAAGTTGTCTAAAATTCTTTTTATCTTTACCTGACTTAGGAATCAGGGTAATCAACCCTTGCTTCATACTTGGCATCAGTTCTTTCTTTTCTATAGATTCTCTCAATGCACCAAATAACAAGGGTCTTAAATATTTCCAGAAGAACTGATAAAAAAAAATTAGCAGTAAGACCATCTGTCCCTGGAGATTTGTTCAAAGACTTCTTTTTCAATAGTCCTTGAATTTTTACATTCAGCTTGATTTATCAGTAGACTTGTGGTTAAATTTCTTTGCTGTCTACATTTCTCCAGGTTACTGAAATATGATGAATTCTTCTCACCAGCCTGAATCCATTTGGCCCTTGACCTTATAAAGGCCCCCTGGGCTTTCTCAAGATAAAGGTTATCTAATTTAGTTTGTCACTCCATCAGTTTATTTTTCTCCTGCATATTAATTTTTTTCTTTACTACAACACCAAGTAATTTCCACAAGTAAATTACTTTCATATTCTCATTTATTCCTGTTTAATTATTTACAGAAATTTATAGCAAATTCTCTGATGTTAAATTTAACAAACTCCCATTTGAGTATGTTACCAACCACTGATTCATTATTTTCAATATAACTAATTATCTGTCTAATTTTTTTCACAATACTCATCTATTTTTAGTAAGCTTGCATTTATTTCCAGTATCCCCTGTTTCTAGATACTTTCATGGCTGGCTCTAAGATGAGATCAATAAAACAGTGATCAGATAAGGGTGCTTTGGAGATTTTGGATTGAGATGTACTGTATATCTCACAATTTTATCACTCACTAACCAAAGATCAATTCTTAACTTGCTCTCTCCATTGGCTTTGAACCACAAGGAATTTTTTAGTTCTGGGTTCAAACGTCTCCAAATATCGACTAAATTATTTTCACTGACAAAGTTCTCGATTTTGTTATTTTGCTGCATCCTTCCTAAGTGAGGAGGCCATCTATCCATCCATTCATCAGGCTTCATATTCCAGTCTCCTCCTATTACAATATATTCTGTGGGGTACATAGCTTTAAGATCTGAAATGACATTTGTTAAGTTTTTTAGTAATTCTTTTTTTGAGTTTCATTATTGTAACCAGGCACTTGTGACAATTGGTAATAATGCCTTGTTTCATTGTATTAGAATGATTACCTGTCAGGATACATTCTAAAAAGGCTTTGAATAGCATCTCTCTATTATCTGTCCAAAAGAACCTGTAACATTCAGTTAACCCATCCAAACCAGGCGACTTCCCGGTGACATCTTTAAAATAGCCTTGTCTATCTCCTCAATTTCAATTTGTTTTTCCATTAATTATTTAAAATCTGCATCAATTATTCTATTAAATTCCCTTATATCATTTAAAAATTTGGAGCATAATAATCTGAATTAGATTTATATAGGTTGCAGTAAAAGTGATATATTTCTTTATTGATTTGACAATCATCTTCAGAAACAGATCCATTTATGTTTAGTAATTTTCTTTTTTAGCTGTATGTTTTTCAGGGTTAAAATAGATTGTATTTTCTTCCCCTTCTTCAATCCAGCGGACTCGAGAGCGTACAAAGGCTCCTTTGGCTTTTTCCAGGTCTAGGGTGTCCAGCTCATTCTACAACTTATTTATATACCCCCCCCCCATATCTGCACTGTAGACTAATACAAGTGAATGGACTGAGCTTCATAAAGTGTTTTTCTACAAAGTTATTTAAGTTAATGCATTCATTCACACATTCCAATATGCACTAACATACACTGGGAAACTTTTAAGCCCCTCCGGAATAATTGTTTTCAAAGTGTTAGGCTGGATAATTACGATCAAAAACAATCCGCCAGTCTTACCTGTGGAAGGTAATCCTCATGTGATCCCGTTTTGACTGTGAAGAGGTTCGAAGAACTCCCCACAGCAGAGTTCAGCAGCTCTCTGATGTTGTTGGTCGCTTTTGCCACATCCAATATGGCGGACGCGCTGACGCGTCACAGCAACAGGCCGCCTGCTCCATGCTCGCCCTCTTGCCTTCAGCCAGGTCCCGCTCCCCTAACAGGCTACGCAAGTGAACAAATTCAACTCCCTTTCACTTACATTGCGTCGTTTCCGGTGACAACTGGCACTTGTGCTCCTACCCAGATGCACGACATTTACTTTTCATAGTGGTGTCATAAGCCAGTACTACTCCACTTTAGTTGTTTGCTTGCATTAGCACTATGAATCAATAGTTCATGTTTTGGCACACATTGTACCCCACTCCCTTTTTTAAAAAAAACACACACCACAACCCCACACCTGAAAATGAGCCACACAAACAGGTCAATATTCACTATTTATTGTTATGTCACAAACTGACACTTTGACACGATTGGTACTTCATTTAGAAATCACAGCGTGAGACAAACCAATAAACTCAGATTTTCCAAGTGAAAACAGAAGACATCAAGATTGCAAGTTAAAAGACCAGTTAAAATTACAACAGCCACTAAGCTCTTAAAATGTGTTGACACCTCAGTGCACCTTCATATCTGTAGAAAGGGGAAAAAAAAAACACTCAATATAAAAGTACAGACAGAATACAGAACTACTATTTAATGACCACATGACCTCAGAAAAAAGTGGAACGGTAAGGGTTATAATCAGCTTATGTCATCTGGCAAAATCAGATCATCACTAGTCATTATGGTCACCTTTTAACAGATTTACTACTGAACAAAGCACTCACCAGTTTTCACTTTTTGGCTTCCTTTTCTGAAAAAGGAAAGAAACCACCTTATTACAAGTCAGTGATTGGCTGATTAGGATTTAACTCACTGGGTTGCTCAGTGACAGACTGTCCACATGAGAGTTCAGGTCAGACATTTGTTATAACATCACTGAACCCATATGACACAATCTGCACCTTCAAGTCTTTGTGGTCTCACCTCAGCCACTCTGGCCTCTGCTCCAAACTGATTACAACCTAAAAGGAGGTAAGAGCATAAGTCAAATATGCACCACAAGTGTCAAGATAAAGGTGTCTACACTGACCTGGTCAGCTAGAGCTAATAAACAGACTCCATGGTTAAAAGTCAGTCTGTACTTTGTCATCACACAGGTCAGACTACATTGATCACAAGATCTTTACAATAAGAAGATCCCAGAAAAATATGCAATTGGCTCTTTAGGCCCAGTTCTGTAAAACGCAACCGCATGGGACCCATTCTGGAGCCTAAAATGATTACATACTCACCACGAGTGCTTTATCATCTTCTGCACTGGGAGTAGCCACAATCCCGCTCACTCTGTAAAGTTTAATAGTTTCAGGTAAGTTTACATAAAGGCCATGTGCAGTTCTCCCCACACATTAAAAAAAAAAAAATTCCAGATCAGATTCTGTTACAAATTATCCTCAACTGGATCAGCGACCTGATTCACATTCATCATATCTGAATAATGCTAAGCTGCAGCTAATGCAGGGATGTCACCAGAACTGATAGTTACAGTACCATTTGAATTCAATCAGAAAATATGATGGTACCCCCCTCCCCATGTCAGTGTTTTGAGTTTAAGTGGGATGATCATTTTATTTTATACCAAATAAGTATAGAGAATCATGTCTACTGGTACAGACTATCAACGTTTTGTGACATCCCTACTACAATATGAGATTTAATGCTTACCAGCAGAGCAGACTGGAGACTGACAGCAGGGTGCGCACACCTAAGGATGGGGGAGGGGACAAAAACTGAATCACCTTGTTTTAAAACACTTTAGGGGCAGGGCAATAAAAAGTTGATGCATCAGCTAGGAGCGAAAGACTATAGTAAATCTTCACGGTTTAATCTGCTGAACTATGCAGTCATCATTGCATCAAGCTTCATTAAAAAGAGATGTGCTTTAGGATTTCAACTCACCTTCATTTTGCCTTTTGTGGGCTGGCCCCCCATTTCTGAAAAACATTCAAATACAAATACATTTAGAATGAAAACTCAAATCAAGTGACCTCAAAAGATACAGAAGCCAACACATCAGATAGGAGCGAAAGACAACAGTTATTCTTCATAGTTATCTGCTGAACTATGCAATCATCACTGCATCGGACCAGTTTGATTTAACAGGCCGGCCCCTTTAAGGCCAAAACCTACCTGCAGCTGACCCAAGAATGCACAGCTGGATCCAACATCAGGACCATCTGCAATACAAGAGACTCATTAATAAGAGTCCAAATATTAGCATGCTTTTATTTGATCATTTGCACTGCATCAGAAAAAAGTCCTCTTTCACACTTTTTCAGAGAGATTCCCATTGTTTTAATAAACAAAAATCATCATTGACAGTTTGTTATAAGAACACAAGATCAAGTAATTCAAGTCTGTTACCTGTCTGTGATAGAACTCAAACACGAGGGCACCTGTGGGTAAACATAAAATGATTAAACTTGCATAAAAACAATGTTTCAGCTCACATGTGTGGAGTAACCAGCACCTCAGATCATGTAACATGGTGGTTGGAGAATCATCACATCTTCTCAAGAGTAGCAAATAAGAGGTCATCACAGGAGCACAGGGACTATGTAATCATGGTAGAGGCAAACTGATGCTTCCCAGAGGTGTTTGGAGGGGAAAATAAATATTTAGGCCCAATATTTAAAGTTTAACTTAATATACATTTTCCATTCATTTGTTGTATAAAGTGTACAACTAATGCCTTGTCAGTCAAATGAAACCTGTAATAACCCCATGAGTTGTATATGCAAATATCAGTTTACACACTGGGGTAATAACTACTTTTATAGTTAAATTCATGGGTGTCAGGTTAAAGATGGAAATTAACAACTACACATGGAACACCTTAGAGAAGCATAAATTTCCTTTGCAGTTGAGCTAAAACTGATCCTTACCTTTTCAGTCTCCTACAGTTTAGTCACGTCTCTGGATTGTCCCAGCTCCTGTGGAAACAGTCTTATTAGGACTACTACTGCTTACAGCAAAATCAGAGCAGGGCTTGGATATGGAAGTCTCAGTGTAACAAATGCTCAGAAATCACTTCTGTCCACTACTCTTACTCTTTAAATCATCACAGACTTCTACGATATGAGGGAACCCAAGAGTGAAAGAAAAATCACTTACCCATCAAGCAACATGTGGTTTCTTGAAGTTAGGATGAGCACTGAGAACCTGAATAATGAAAACAGTTTAGTTGGAGAGCCTTAAAATTGACTACCATACCACACTGTGGATGTTCAAGGGGGGGGGAGAAAAAAAAAGTAGCTCACCATTTGACCACATCCATCTCTACGAACATCCTGTCTCCACTCCTGCAAACATTTAAGCATTTTTTAAATAAAAATTCTCGTAACCTTTTATTTTTTTTTAAACAGTCTTTAACACTGCAATGCTTCAGTAGCTGTGCAGCTAAGCTAACCGGCCTACAGTTTCTTACACAGCCATCGTCCCATGTCAGGAATGTTGCCTTTTCTTCACATCGACTCAGATGTCCCTAGCAACATTATGTCATCATGTGTAAGAGGGACTAAACTGCAGCGCGGATATACTTTTAAAACAAGACCGCGCGATCAGGAGCCCAACACGCGACGTCCAACACGTGGATGAGGCCTGCTAGGCTAACATTGACGTGTTTTTTCAATTATCAACACTAAACAGCATCCACTCAAGACTGCCACTGACTGCAACGCAAGTCACATGACAGATTAACAATTAATTCTTTGGGTGTAAATTTAAGTCAAAGACTACAAGGAGACGGTACAGCAATGAGACTCCCTCCAGCTTACCTCTAAGACGTCCGAGAAATGAGAGAGAGCAGCGGGTGCGGTGCGTTTTTATAGAAGATATCGCACAGGCTGATGGGAAAAATATGTCAGCGTGACCGGTACCCCTGCTGGACAAGTCGGTCTTTGAACCTGCACCACCATGTGATAATTTTTGTGTTTTGTTTTGTTTCTGGGTAAGTATTTTTTTTTTCATGGCCATTTCTCCACCTTCAGGCTTTGAAAGTGCTCAGCTTCGAGACTAATAATCACTCAGTAACTATTCATCTCCTCTCTGCTGCTCCCTCTAGGGGTCGCCACAGTGGATCATCTGCCTCCATCTCACGCATCTCATCCTCTTGTGTCACACCAGTCATCTGCATGTCCTCCCCCTCTTTTCCTCCTACTTGGCAGCTCTATAATTAACATCCCTTGTCCAGTACATTCACTATTCCTCCTCTGCACATGTCCAAACCATCTCAGCTTTGTCTCCAAACTGCTCCACCCCAGCTGTCCCTCTGATGCATTCATTTTTAATCCTGTTCAGTCTGGTCAGCATCTTTAACTCTGTCACCTCCAGCTCCACCTCTGCTGCCGTCTCCAAACTGTACATCATAGCAAGTCTCACTACTGGGTGGCTGTGGCTCAGGTGGTAAAGTGTTTACTACACTGGAAGGTCAGTGGCTTGATTCCATTTATCTTGTAAGCCTTCCTTTTCACTCTTTCTGCTATCCTGCTGTCACAAATTGCCCCTGACATTCCACTCTATTCTTCACCTCTCATGCACAGTCTGTTGCTTCAAATGACTGGCCCCAGGTATTGAAACTCATCTAAATACCTTGGCTTGAGGTGACTGCTGTGGTGATTTGGTGCTATATAAATAGAAAAGAATTGAACTGAAAGTCTACCTGCGATACATCTACTCCTTGCACGTTCACCTTTCCACCTGCCTCCCTCTCATTCACACACATGTATTCTGTCTTGCTTCTACTGACTTTCATTACTCTTTTCTCCAGAGCATACCTCCACCTCTCTAGACTCTCCTCCACCTGCTCCCTACTCATACCATCGATCACAATGTCATATGGAAACATCATAGTCCATAAAGACTCCTGCCTCACCACTACAAACAAGCAGGGGCTTAGAGCAGCAAATAACCCAGACTGATCCAAAGACATATTAAAAATATTCACATTATATTGTCTCTTTCTTTTCTTAAACTGATGCAAAATTCTTGAGTCATTTCTCCCACTAAAGCTTGTAAGCACACAGTACCCGGTGTCCTGCATTATTATTTAATCTTCAGGTCCTGACTTGCAGACTTGCCTCGTGTCAGGTTCTATTTTTAAAGTCCCTCGACACCTACACAAGTGCTTTTGAATTCCCTGCAGTTAAAGAGTGCAATCAGGTGGAAGGTTGGGCTTTTCTGAGAATAACAAGATGTCAGCAAACTGAGTGCACAAACATGAATTATAATGGTGTAAGCATTTCCATGATGACAAGTGTATCAGAAGGTGCACAGGGAACGTGAAAATCCACAAGTACGGTTGAATCAAACAGCTAAACACAGCTAAAAACAATAGCGACCAGGTGTATAATTAAGAGGTTATGCATTTGATCCTGGAGGTGACGAGATATACTGCACTCCAAAAGCAGTCCCCTTATGAACTACAATGCTGAATAAAAACAAACTTCAAGTATACTAAGGTGAGATGGAGACGTATACACATCGGCCACTTTATTAGGCACACCTGTTCAACTGCTCATTGCTGCTAATATTCAATCAGCCAGCGACATGGCAGCAACTCAGTGCATTTAGGCATGCAGACATGGTCAAGAAGAAAGGTGACTTTGATCATGGCGTGATTTCTAGTGCCAGACAGGCTTCTTCTTAGAAACTGCTGATCTGCTGGGATTTTCCTCATACAACCATCTCTAGGGTTCAAATATCCAGTGAGCGGCAGGTCTCTGGGTAAAAATGTCTTGTTGATCCCAGAGTTGAGAGGAGAAAGTCCAGGCTGCTTTGAGCTGATAGGAAGGCAGTAATAATTCAAATAAGCACTCATTATAACCAAGGTATGCAGAAAAGCATCTTTGAATGTGCAACACATCAAACCTTGAAGCCGATCGGCTATAGCAGTAGAAGACCACAACGTGTGCCAGCTAGGAACAGGAAAAAGAATCTACAATTCACACGGGCTCACCAAAAGTGGACAATAGAAGATTGGAAAAATGTTGCCTGGTCTGAGTCCTAATATCTGCTGTGACCTTTGAATGATGGGGTCAGATTCAGGCATAAACAAAAGTATGGATCCATACTGCATCAACAATTCAGGCTGGTGATGGTGGTGCAATGATGTGGGGGATATTTTCTTGGCACGCTTTGGGCCACTTAGGGCCCAAGCTGAGCATCATTTAAACACCACAGCCTACCTGAATATTGTTGCTGACCATGTCCATCCCTTTATGATCACAGTGTACTCTGATCTTCTGATGGTTGCTTCCAGCAGGACAACGTGCCATGTCATCAAGCTCAGATCATCTCAAACTGGCTTCCTAAACATTACACTATACTAAAATAGCCTCTGCAGTCACCAGATCTCAATCCAATAGAACACCTTTGGGATGTGGTAGTGGACAAATCTGCAACAGATGTGCGATGCTATCCTGTCAATATGGACCAAAGTCTCTAAGGAATGTTTCCAACAGCTTGCTGAATCTACGCTGTGAAGAAGTAAAGGAGTTCTGAAAGTAAAAAGGGGGTCCAACACAATACCCGCAATGTGTACCCAAAAAAGTGGCGAGTGTATTTCAGTCACTGTGATTCCCCATGAAAGCATTCTAAGCAATGTGACTTGAGGGGACGCTCATCTGAAAGAAGTATGACAAAAATCTCACAGGAGTAAACTCATGGAGATTTAATATTATGCATCAATAAACAGGAGAATTGGATACAATCAATGGTTATGATGAGAAGGAAATATAAAATACATTTGTTTTGATTGCTCTCTATCAGGCAATACTGAGCGAAACTGAAATGAATGGCAAGGCCTCTATTCAACTGAATTTACAAACACAAAACATGGGGAACAAACAAAGAAATTTCTTCAACTGTACTTAGAAGCCTTCATTTTGATTATTTTCAAAAGCCTTTTGTCTGCTTTTATCAAGAGAAAAAGGATTCAACAAGTACAGTAACAGTAAAAAGTTTGGACACATTGACCCATTCACATGAATAGGTGTGTCCAAACTTTTGACCGGTACTCTATGTCTCTGGATTTGTTTACAGCACCCAACCGTATGCGCATCTCTGCAGATCCCTTCACCTGATCAATTGAATAAATGACTCAAAAGGTCTTACTTCACAAAATGGCCAAATATTTAGGAGACACAATTATCAAATCACACAAAGACAAAAAGAGGGATAATAACAAGGGAGACTGTTGCGAGCTTGTTACAGCATTTTCAGGTTTAGATAATTATATTTTTATTTCTTCATCTCATCCAACTATCATTGCATTTAGATCCAACCTATGCAGCTGTAAATAAGAGAAAGAACAATGGTTCAATAAAACTGGGGGTATACAACGGGATAAATATTGCCCTCTATGTGGTTCTGAATCTTGAAAAACAGACAAAAAAAAAAATGAATACAAGAAGATTCAACCAGCAGTACACAGTCTGGCCTGTAGCAGCACTATGACAGTGCAGCAGTGTTTTTAAAGGTCTACTCTGGTCTCACGTTTTCACCCTCTGACAACAACATGAGTGAACAGCGAGGCGACCCACTCTGACATCAAAGAGGAAACAAGGACATCTGATGTGCAGAACAAAAAAGGGAGACTTTACAGACTCAGTCCGATCCTTACGTCCTCTTCATGGAACTGCTGTCCAGAAAGACAAAAGTATGTAAACAATCATTGTTCAGAAATGCCTTCAGGTTACACCGAAACCTTCTCAGAGGACTGTTTGGTCTCTGCCCAGACAAAAGTCCCTTTAGCCTTTTCTCTAAACTTTTTTGGCATAATGGACATCAAAAATTGTCCTTTGACAGGCAAACTTAGTTATTTCGATCTGTATTGCATATTTGAAATCAACCACAACCCTCGCAATCAGTGTGTTCAGATGCTATGGCTTAAGCAGGGCTTTGATTCTGGATAACACTTGAGACACAGAACAGTGTGATTGGTGGCAAAGATAACTCTGAAATGGGAACAAAACATTAAAAGGCTAAATGGAATGACTCCTAAAGATGTAAAGCCAACAGGTTCAGATCCTCAAATATTTTTACACTATTGCCAGAAAGAAAAATAAACAAAAAGAGCATTAGAAATAAAAAAAAAAAGAATATATATTTATATATCCATCATATGTATATCTATATATAAACAGTTATAACTAGTTGCAGGCAAGCAGAGATTTTCTCTCCCGCCCCTTTAAGATTCATCCGTTCCACCGTTATAAGGCTGTCAGACTCTGGGGGTACCAGCTTTCTTTCCTCAGTCGCCCGATTCCCTGAGATGTAGAGCGCTGTTTTATTTGTCAAGCTTGACTTGAGCTGAACACCATCAACCACAGACCTCCCCCCAAATAAAAAAATAAAATAACAAAAAAACAAAAAACTATGGATGTAGGGAAAGGAGTGTTGTTCTGGCTTGTCCTGTGAAGCTGTTGAAGGGTGTGGACAAACGGGAGGCATGTGAGGTCTCCACTGTGCTGCAGAGTCTCGTGTTGGCAGGTGGTAGGTATTGGTGGCGGTGGATGTGAGATTGCCCAAAGGAGGAGAGGAGCTTTACTAATATTCATGTTACATCTTTGATGCTTTTCATTCATTTCCATATTGTTTTACAGTCAAATGCAAAGCAGTGTACAGATTCAATCATCAGTCATTCCAAGGCTTGTATAGAAGTGGTTTTGCAAAAGAGTTCTTATGAAGACTCTGTTGTGTGTGCACTTCTTGATGCATTTGCGTGTGGTGCAGTCTTCTCAGTGCCTCTGAGAGACTAATCTCTTTAATAGTGGCTCATCGTAGACCCAGCACTCCCCGTCCTCATGGAATAGCTACAGAAACACAAAGCAATAGCAATTCTTACACTCAATATTTGGAATATTTCCTAAAGTATAGCATAATTTCACATTTCAAACACTGAGCACCCTGAGGAAGGTGAACAGAGGTGTGAAATCTCTCAAATTTCAGGGATGGAGGCGGCTTTATTTTAACTGCCATGACAATTAAGACTGAACAAAATATTTTTACCCCCATTCTGTTGTATGCAAAGACGTTCATAAAGAGAACATATAGTGATCATACATCAGATTAGCTGGCAGATGAAGTGAGTGTCACTGGTGGGCTTCATGTGGTTTTAATGTTTTGGGAGATTATAGCGTTCATTAGGGCTGTGACATATGTAGTCCACAACTGATAATAGTGACACCATGTGTTTGCTTTCTCTAGTGTCCGCAACAACAACACAAGCCCAGAGAAAGCACGTAAGTCTCCGATGACCATTTGGTGCCTAGAAAGGAAGCTACTTCACCAAACTCCAACAAATTACAGTACTTTGCAAATTATGCAAGAAAATTGTTTCCACTAGCAGCCGGTGATGTGCAAATCAAAAGTAAATAAATGACTCCACCGAGTGTCGCTGGAGTACTCGCTATGACAGGAAGAGCAAATGTTGGATGGAAATTATTGATGCAGTTACACAGTGCAAAAGCAGGGCTTTAAGCAACTGCTAATAAAGCTCAACCTAAGGTAGAACATGCCAGTGTTCGTGCCATATATACGAATATACTGTGCAGTTCCTGACTAAAGCATTAAGCAGTTATGCTATGCTTTCACTTAAAATGTCCAGGGAAAACACTACTTAGGATACTTTTGTTGCTGACACCTTGTGGCAATAGATCCCCACTTTGAATGAGGTAGTGTGTCATCAATGACACCAGCTCACTGGAAAAGAAGGATGGAAAATGCCCTTCATATGCTACTGCCTGCAAACTGCAATCACCAATAAAATGTTGTTCAGTATTTTAATTTTTTTCCTGTATTGCCCACCCCTAGTGTTCATGTCTCAGTATCTCAGGAGGATGTGGTCTACTAGGTCTCATTGTTTATGGTCCTTTCTGGGAGATAGAAAACCTCACCCTGGTCTCCCACTGCTGCTCCTTCTCCTTTCTCTCTCTGGCTTCAGCTCTCTGTTTCTCCTCCAGCCGGTGTTTGGCTTCTGTTGCTGCGTCGATGTCTTTTATCTTCAGGTTCAGTGTCACATCCTTCCACAGTCTAGTGGAATGAAGATGTTAAAGTCAAAAAGTAATTTGATTTAAATTAAAGCCTACTGCGAGATGGCTAATGTGAGAAACTGATTCTCTCCTCACCTTCGGGACTCGTACTCCAGCTGGTCTTCCAGCTTCCTCACTTTCTTCTTAATGATGGCCAACTTTTTAGTGTCTATGAACACTGTGTTCTCCTAGAAACATACAAAAACACATTCACTTATGCACTGATGAATTTAATGTGCCGATTTCCTACATTTTGAGATGTAAATAAATAAATAAATAAATAAAGGACTTACTCCAGTTGCCCACTTAGCATACATCACTCCATTCCATTCTCCCTCAATCGAGCAGAAAGACTTCTTGTCATTTGGTGAACTGCATGAAAAAACCCCAGAAAATGTGACATTATATTGTGTATTAAAGACTCAACTCTTATTTTTAAATAGTCTTTGAATAGTCTGCATACTGTGATATAAATTATACAGTATAACCGTAACTTTCTTACAAAATCTCTGCAGTGATCCTGTGCTTCCTTCCACCGTAGAAGGGTTTGGTGTGAAACACGATGTTAGCACTGTAGCCTGACTTGGAGCAGGAGATGTTGCACTCTCCACCAAGCTCCACCCACGGCACAGTCAGAATTGACCTGGACAGACAGGCAAAGGTCAGTGAAGCAAAGAGGAACAACCACACAGTACCCGAATGATGGCAAACACAGGGATACATTAACACATACCTGCCATATCCATTAGGGAAGGTGAGAATGTAATGCTCATCGTGCTCCAAACATGATACACAGCCTAGAGAGAGACCAGACAAGTTACTGAAAACAGCTCCACCGATTTATAAGAGACTTGAGTATTTTTTTGAGAGTGTAAGGCAGTGTTCAGCATACCTTGACCGATGTTGTGGACGCCTATGGACATGCCGAGAAACTTAGATTTAGTCCAAATGTGAGCGTTGAACTGGATCTTCCTACTTAAGCACTCTGCGTAGAATGCAGAAACTACAGGAAGGAAGAAAGAAAGAAGGAAATACTGAAAAGTGGTGCAAAAATGGCAACCCCCCCGCAAAAACTAAAAACCAAAAAACACCCCCCCCCAAAAAAAAATCATATAGAATCATAGAGAAAATAAAGGCCAAAAAAACAAAAAATGGTAAATAATCTTTTTCTTTACAAATGAAACAGATTATATCCATACTTAAATGATTTGCTTGAAGTTTTTAATGTCTAAAATAAAATAAGCAATTTAAAAATTTGCAGATGTGCAAGAGTATGAGAAATGCTGTGTAAACAGTCAAACGAAGAACACTCACTAGGTGGGTGGTGAGAGACCTGCTCTGCTACAAAAGTCACACTATTGGATGAAGACCAGGGAACTGGACCGTCTGATATCGTCTCCTGGAGGGTACGAGAATAAAGCAGATAGAAAGGGGGATTGAGATTGGTAGTTAACACTGAAAATGATTAGAAACACACATAAAAAGCAAGCAATTCACACAAAGTGTTTGCAAATAAGTTGGCATCTCAGAAATATGGAGAACTGGAATGAATCAGGAAGTTTTATATCACAAAATTCATCTAAAATGTCACCACAGCTTATTACTGGATCAGAAATTTAGCAAGTCCAGATTAGTCATGAACCAAACTGTGCTGACGACCTTGACCGCAGTGGTACGTGATCTCACCACAGGTGGCGAAGGCTCCTCTGACTCGCTGGGAAGATCCCAGTGGCAGTAGAAGACTTCTCCTAGGATTGGGTTGTAAGGTTTCTTGGCCACTGAGCCTTTCCTTCCTGCATGGAAAGCTGACAGGTACCACTTCACCACCTGAACCATGCGCTCTCTGGGCTCTGGCTGCTCAGCGATACTAGCAAAAGTAAAAGGAACGAGTATTGAATGATGGCTTACATATGAGTGTGTGCACATAAAAAAAGAATTTCAGTTGAAATGATACATACGTTACAAATAAGTCGGGGTGTGCAAAGAAGTCTGCATACATTTCTAACAAAGATCTTCGCTCTAGGATGAAGGTAGGCAGGACCACCTGAGGGGGAAAACAAACAAACAAAAAACAAACAAACCACGAGGGGACGTTATGATTGCATGTGTTGTTTTTAAAAAAAAAATGAAAAAAAAAATCTTGCACTGCAGAGTGAAATGAGGAAGGCCTACTGCTGCGAGAGAATGGCAGACAGAACGACGAAGGGCACTCAGACGCCTGAAACAAAAAGATGCTAAGAGGTTCTCACCTTTGTGAGGTCCATGCCCAGTCGAACTTGAGAGAGCAAATGCGATGACCACGCTCTTGTGCTCTTCCACAGACTCCCCTTCACCTCGTCATCATCACGGTCATCGTGACATTAAATGCGTCTGAAGACAACAGCAGATCAAAAGTTTAATAGAGGCACATAATTATGTGCGTCTTGTGAGCGCTCCCCCTTTTTACCTGTGTCTGTGGTGCCATTGGACATTGACGAGTTGAGGGACTCTGTAGTGTTGGGTCGTTTCAGAGCCGTTTCTTCATTAGCAAGGGGTGAGGCAGCTGGAGGCCCTGAGGGACTGGGAGCAGGAGGAGGAGACGGGAGGTGGAAAGGAAGCAGGAAGCAAAAGAGATCAAGTGATAAAGAATAAGCAGAAATTCAGAGGTAATTTTGCTGCTTATGCAGCTGGATATTTATTAACTTGAAGCAGAACTTTGTAGCAATAAAATAATAGATTTACTGTATGAAGAGTTGGTTCAGAGGAGGCGGGGTAATACTGTACTCACTCTATGCAGTGTTTGGGGGAAGTGTTGCTCTGGTAAAACTCATCAGCGTCATAGAACTCATCCTCACTGGAGGAATAGGAGAAGTCTGGCACTGAGTGTGAGGGGAGGGGGATGTGGGCCGGGGAGGCAATGCCGCTGCTGGGGCCTGACGGGCCACTCCCTGACATGCACACAAGCACAAAAAAAAAAGAATAATCAAACATGTCAGTGCTCTCTTGTAACTCCGTATTTTTAAATGTGATAAATCTAATAAATAATGCTTATTTATTTACACAGTCATAATGACGAAAGCAACGTTAAGTTGTTCAACTGGAGCCCCCATTTCTATGCTCTGCTTTTTAAGCCTGTGCTCATCACCATTAAACTGCCTTAAAATAGTGATGGTTTCTCTGCAGAGGATATTGACAGTACTCTCAAGCATGCAGGCTGCCCCCTTAATGCGCAGCACAGCATTCTAATACTGCTGCCTCAGCAGGGAAGGCAAACAGGCTGCAACCTCTGCTTTCTGATCTTTTTACTTTATATTAACTGACACAGAAATAACAGAATAATGTTACTAGTACTTATGCTCATTTGCTCAGCCTCTAACATCTAATACATATTACTCTGAAAAAGACACAAAAATGTTCTGAAGAACAGCTGTATTTTTTTCCCCTGTGGAATTAAAAAACAAAAAACAATTTGTAACCTGCATGCAGTAAAATCCATTTTCACAAGTCTACAAATCGACAATGACAAAATAAAGAAAAAACCTTGAATTTAATTTGTGATCATGGAAACAGCAGCTGACAAAACCACCTCTCTTTGATTTGCCATTAATAATTTTTTTTGCGCTCTCAGAAAAGGTACTAAATGTAATTTAAAGTAATTTTTTGAAGGTCAAAAATGAACTGAAAATAATGGAATTTTCTTTGGCCACTTGGGGGCAGCAGCAACAAACTGTGACCACATATTTCACACAAACCCTTTAAGTCTATTAGTATATGCCCATCCTACCATACTGTTTGCTCTGTAATTTTAGCCCATTGTTTGACAGTTGCTAAACAACACAATGAAATCATAGTAGAAGAGAGAAGTAGAAGAGTTTGAGTACACTCTTGAACTTGTTATCAAACAGATGCTGTTTTACACGTTCAGTAGCTACTGATCAAATTATCATATTTGGTTGAGGAACCCCTTTCAATAACATACAGCCATTTGCAGCATTCAAAACAATCTAGATCCCTTTGCTGGTTAATATTATGTTATCTATCCTGTTACCTCTGTTTGCTATGTAAATGAGGCATGCTGAATGGAAACTCTACTAAACCAAACAAGGAAAATTAGTGTAGTTTATAAAAATTTAAGTTTCCACTGCCAGAATGAACAGTCACCTGTGCTGTTGGGAGTTGGGGTCTGAAGACTGCCCATCACTGTGACGACGGGACCAACAGGTAACGTGGAGGGTCGTTGGTCTGATTTGCACACCTGAGAAGCGTCTACATCAAAAAGAAGAGAAAGCAGATGAGTTAGCACCGAAGCCAGATCACATTCAAAGCATCAATCTCATCCCACGTGGCAAACGATCTGAGATGCTGCAGACAGAAGATTCAGCTGTGAGCGGGGATTACATCGTCTATTAAGAAACCAAAATTAGAATGGCCTAGTTTGCAGTGTTCATTTTTACAGCGTTTTTAAAAACCGTCTAGTCACAGTCATCTGATTAAAATAGCCAAAGATTTAGTCAGAGCTCAGGTCAAGCCATGGGCATTCATATTGACTGAATAAATGATGTCACCCTGAAAAACTGGAATCTGCTTCAAAACAGACTTTTAATAAAAATAAATAAATAAATAAAAAGAGGGGGAAATCAAATAAATCATGTACATGTGTTTTTAAAAAAAAAACATGATGTTGCTAAACCCTGCTGGTGATGTTCAAAGGAGCAATACGTAACTGAACGAAGTACATGCTACAT
>JAMQGT020012305.1:0-47539 GCA_024447675.2 Pterophyllum scalare | reverse complement strand
TTTATGTAGCACCTTCGTTTAGAATTACGTATTGCTGTGTAAAAGTAACATCCACTTGAAGGCCAGGATCCAAGGTCTCTCAGCAGAACGTTGCTGAGGGCATCACACTGTCCTTGCCTGCTTGCTTTCTTTTTTTCCATAGTGGACCCTGCTGCCATCTCTTCTCCAGGTAAACACTTCACATGCATCTGTGTATCCTCATCATGTAAAGGAAACTGTGGTCCACCAGGCCAGGCTGCCTTCTTCCACTGCTCCAAGGTCCAGTTCTGATACTCACGAGCCCACTGTAGGTGCTTCCAGTGGTGAACAAAAGTCAGCATGGGCACTTTGACCAGCCTGTGTTTGGACACTCCTCTGATAACCTGCATTAAGCTTTGTAGCTATTTCCGTTACAGTAGCTCTTTTACTTTTTAGGTTTATTTTACATTTTAGGTAGGTACTAATGACTGCCAAGTGGGAGCACCCCACAAGAATTGCAGTTCTGGATATGCTGTAACCCAGTCCTGTAGCCATCACCATCCCTTTTTGAAGTTGCTTAGGTCCTGCCCATTCCCCCTTGCTTGTTACAGTAGATGATGATGCCAAAGATGGCATCCGCTCACCCACTTGATCCATGGGTGATGTATCCAAAAAACATGTGCATTACTTTTGGCTCTGAACCCGCCAGCTTGTTCCTGTGATATTTAAATTGTTAATTTTGAAAATGAACAAATGTACATTATCAATATATAGGATAATCTGGGTGAGCACCCCCCTCCCTTCCCCCCAAATCCTACATATTACAATGTCTCACATTCTGATTGGCTCAGGTTTACAAACATTAACACCTAGAGTACTGGTAATTTTCTGCCAGGACATTTTCTGTTTGTTTTTTTTTACAGATTTTTTTTTTTTACACTGTACATATCTTCAACATGTAAGTGATAACAATGTTTCAGTCCTTTACAAAAGCATAAACTACTCACCCATCAGAACTTAATTTCTCAAGCCTGTGTGAAGCCCACAAGGGTGTGTTCACATGTGTATATAATTAGAAGTAAGCATTTGAGTAAGTTCTGTAATGTCGTATGGCAGACATATTATGTTTGTTTTTAAATGGGTCAATTTTTGGTTTACACTGTTTTAGATATTGAGTGTATATGCAGTTACTCCGCTCCCACCAGTAGGAGGCACTGTGAGATGGTGGTGTGCCTGCAGCTCGTGCATTCCCCTCATAGCTGAGGAGGAGTCAGAGACGACAAGCCGCTTCTCCTGTGTCATCCTTTTATTTTTCATTATTTCAGCTATCTGTAAAGCTGCTCACAGGAGCCGTGACCCGGTACCTGTAACACCTGCACTCAGCAAAGTTCTGTACAACACTGCTCAAGTCAAAAATCCTGGTGGTATACTGCTCTCTTCACTCTTTCCTCTTTTTTTGCTTTGCTTGCTAAGCATAATTTAAAAATGCTGCTGTGCCAACAAACCATCCTATAATTCACTCACCAAAAAACAAACTGTTGCATAGGTAATGTCAACAGTTTTGCAGGTATTTTGCACAAATGACAGGGAGCAAGGTCAGGAAGTACTGTAATATATTTCCCAGCCTGCACTTCCATCATCAAAACTTCAACTTGACTGGTTCCCTTCTACCTTCAGGTCCCGGGCTGTGTCCCATCACGTTAAAGCTTTTGTATTGATTCACTGAACTAGTCTCTGGTAAAAAAAAAAAAAAAGTTTTAAAATATCGAAATGGAACAAAGTTAATGTTGAAAAAATGTAACCATTTGGGGGAAAAGTCTGTAAAACAAACAAACAAAAAAAAAAACCCTCCAAACTATAATTATGTGAAACACAGGGCAGTCCTTCTATATGTACCAAAAAATAACAACACACATAATTTGCTTGCTACAGTTGATATCATAAACCCTCATGTGTCAGGAGCCACTAAAATTCTGTGTCCCAAGATGTGCAGTGAATTCAGTGACATGGTTCAGAATATTCAAAAATAGTCATGAAGTCAGCTTCTCTACAACAAGAAGGACATATGTGTTTTCTTCCTCGGTTCAAAATTATGCAATTAGATTGTGTGAAACATTAATACTGATTAGAATATGTCAACTATGGCACTTTTTACAGGTTTCTTAAAACAAATTTTGAGCTACATGTGTCAAGACCAACAGGAAATACTTCTCACCACACATGATGTTGTTCCAGACCCATTCTTTTAAAAAATCCCGAAAAACAAAAACAAACTAACAATCTAAACATCACACTTAATTATTAAAAAACAAACAGGTTGCAATAAAGGTCAGTATGCATAGACATTTTAGGAACTGTAAAACGGAGAAAATTTGGTTTCTGTATTTAATGTTGGGACTTATCTCTTATTCCTTATAAGGTTATTTTTTAGAGTCAGAAATAATTTTCACAGTTTATGCATTAGACAATATTCGGGGATTATATTTGATCCAGCTGTCACATAAACACTTTTTAGCGCAGGACATTACAGTTCTACCTTTTTTGTGGTTATATAATTTCAACTGAGAATGAATCTCCATTATCTATATCATGAGAGAAGGAATCTTTAAACAACTTATTCTTTTTAGTCATTGGTAGCGTCACTTATGTCTGTATAGGTTCTCAGTCATCCAGGTAAAGGTAGGGGAGACCAGGGCACATTGGACCAGGTTTTTGGTTTTTAGCCCCTAATCAAAAACCTGTTTTTAAGAAAGCAATCATAGTATTATCATCATAAATGTTGAGATGTTAGCAATTTTTGGTATGATATTCATGCTGGAAAATTCATGCGTCCACCTGGTTCTTACTCTGAATTTCTGTCTGATTTCTCAGACTTTTTATCTAATTTAGTGCTCAGTTCACATAAAATAGTTATAGTGGGTGATTTTAATGTCCATGTAGATGCTGAAAATGACAGCCTCAACACTGCATTTAATCTACGTATTATTGGATTAAATTGACTTCTCTCAAAATGTAAAGGAGCCCACCCACCACTTTAATCATACTCTGGATCTTGTCCTGACATATGGCATAGAAACTGAAGACCTAACAGTATTCCCTGAAAGCCCCCTCCTGTCTGATCATTTCTTAGTAACATTTACTTTAATGGATTACACAGCAGTGGAGAATATGTTTTATTACAGTAGAAGTCTTTGTGAAAGTGCTGTAACTAAGTTTAAGGATCTAATTCCTTCATTATTATGCTCTTCAGTGCCATGTGCCAACACAGTGCAGAGCAGCTACCTAAACTCTGTTCCCAGTGAAGTAGATTATCTAGTCAGTAGTTTTACATCCTCATTGCGTACGACTTTGGATACTGTGGCTCCTCTGAAAAGGAAAGTCTCAAATCAGAAGTGCCTGACTCCGTGGTATAATTCACAAACGCACAGCTTAAAGCAGATAACCTGTAAGCTGGAGAGGGAATAGTGTCTCACTAAATTAGAAGATGCTCATTTAGCCTGGAAAAAGAGTTTGTTGCTCTATAAAAAAAAAAATCCTCCGTGAAGCTAGGACATCTTACTATTCATCATTAATTGAAGAAAATAAGAACAACCTCAGGTTTCTTTTCAGCACTGTAACCAGGCTGACAGAGTCAGAGCTCTGTAGAGCCGAGTATTCCTTTCACTTTACAAATAAAATTTTAGACATTAGAGAAAAAATTATTCAAAACCATCTCCAAGATTTATCTTCGTGTTCGTCTGCTTTCAGCACTGCTGACATTTATTTAGACTCTCGCTCCCGTTGATCTTTTGGAGTTAACTTCAGTAGTTACTTCCCCCAAACCAGCAACATGTTTATTAGATCCTATTCCTACTAGACTGTTTAAAGAAGTCTTTCCAATTATTGATACTTCAATCTGCAATCTGTCTTTATTGTACCCCAAGCCTTCAAGGTGGCTGTAATTAAACCACTACTTAAAAAGCCATCACTTGACCCAGCTGTCTTAGCTAATTATAGGCACATCTCCAACCTTCCTTTTCTCTCCAAAATCCTTGAAAGAGTAGTTGTAAAACAGGTAACTAATCATCTGCAGAGGAACGGTTTATTTGAAGAGTTTCAGTCAAGTTTCAGAATTCATCACAGTACAGAAACAGCATTAGTGAATGTTACAAATAGTCTTCTTACAGCCTTTGACAGTCGACTCATCTCTGTCCTTGTCCTGTTGGACCTCCGTGCAGCTTTTGATACTGTTGACCATAACAATTTATTACAGAGATTAGAGAATGCCATAGGTATTAAAGGTACTGCACCGCAGTGGTTTGAAGCATATTTATCTAATAGACTCAAATTTGTTCATGTAAATGGGGAGTCTTCTTCACACACTAAGGTTAATTATGGAGTTCCACAGGGTTCTGTGCTAGGACCAGTTTTATTTACATTATACATGCTTCCCTAAGGCAGTATTATTAGAAAGCATTGCATCAATGAGCAGGTGTACCTAAGAAAATGCCTGGTAAACCCTAAACTGGCATTTTCAACAACTTCAACAGCAAATAAACTATACTTCATATATGGACCTAACCAGGGGCGGGCTAGGGTTGAAATTCAGCCCAGGAGCTTGGTTTGGAGAGGCCTCTTAAACGATCATACAATAGAGCAGCAAACACCCCCCTGGGCTGTTGTGTTTGTAGCCAGTGGCGGATCTAAGATTTTCCTGAGTAAGGGGCCACAGTATTCACAGAGGGGCTAAGTATTTGTCCAACATCCTTGCAGACAATCCCCTGTTTCGGTAAGGTATATACATTTCACCAGTCACACCATATTGAAATACTTAATTAGAAAAAGCTTACACAGTAAAATCTCATTACCAATTTTACATGCATTTTTACTGTACATAGTCAAAATACACTCAAACACACGCAGCATGTGAGAAAATCCAATATTCATTTTTTTAAAAGCTTTACTTTTTCACAAGTACTGTCAGTTCAAAACATCTCTCTCTCACAAACATACACAAGGTAGTCACCCACATGGCTGCACTGTACATTTAGCTCCTCTAAAACAGCATTATTCTTCGGTTTTTGTGACGGGAACTGAACCGTCTCTCAAATTCAGTCAGGTCTACTGCTTTAGCCTCTTCTTTATCGTCTTCTGTAAGCTTTATTCACGTTGGATATTCCTATTTGGCTCATTAGCGCTACTGGTGTTTCGGCATGGAATTGCATCCACCTATAATCTCATTATTATCGCTCTCGGACGAAGGACAGATGAGTGACAGGACAGGGGCACTTCAGGGGACAAATCAGATTTCAGATGGGGCCAATGCTCCTGTGGCCCCGCCTCTAGAACCGCCAATATTTGTAGCCCCTCCTCATGAAGAGTCAGCTCCGAACGACCGTCACTGTCTGCAGCTTTAGCCGCAAGATCTGCACCGGGTTAAAAAAAAAAACAACAAAACATTCTGATCACAGCCGGTTCGGCCTGGAAACGACCGGCCGTTCGGGAAATCTCCCGAACCTCCCGATGCCCACCACGCCCCAGGACCTAACCACACATCTTTTCCCAATGGATTCCTCCATAAAAACATGTATTTAGGAGTCTCTTGGACAAAACAACAATCATCAGCTTTATCCTCTTCTTATTACCTGGTGTTTAATGGCAGTTTTCAACCTTTTATGTTTACTTTTTATGTTTATTACCGCCTCCTCCTATACTTTTTAATCAGTTAACTTTAACTGTCAGTCCACATAGTGGGTTATATTCGCGAAATATATATATATCCATATCTCTCTCTCTCTCTCTCTATAAACCATTTCGTCTTTACAAAGTTGCCTCTGCCTGCTGTATCCAGGAAAACCGAGAGCCACAGGTTTGCTCATGTGACTTACGTATCACATGACAACGGCCCTGTGTGTTAACGCTAACAAAATGGCAGCGTTCTTACAGTGGAGAAAATTTGTCTTCTTTGACAAGGATACAGTGAAGGATCCTGATGACAATGGGAAAAACTTTCTCCTCCCAAAAGGAATATCGACTTGTGACTCTGGTCGGGGTCACATCGTTCTCGGAGATATCCTTAAACGGCACCGTTTAGCTGCCTCAGCCGATGCACTGCTAGCTTGGTGACAACTGATGCTAACTAGCCCGGCATTTGTGAACGTATCTTCGAGATAAGTAACTATTGTCAGGAAGTTGAAGTTTTGGCTTGTAGAAGACCGGCAGAGAGAGGCT
The DNA here is from genome assembly GCA_024447675.2 of Pterophyllum scalare. Taxonomy (NCBI): domain Eukaryota; kingdom Metazoa; phylum Chordata; class Actinopteri; order Cichliformes; family Cichlidae; genus Pterophyllum; species Pterophyllum scalare. The sequence goes on along the minus strand of JAMQGT020012305.1, from coordinate 41,371 downwards.
GGTTTCGTTTTATGTTAATCGAGAGCAGTGCCATTCCAAATTACATAAAAACGTATAAATTGACGGTGGGCTTAATGCTTGCCTACAAGACTCGTCGAACCCTTGTGGTCTTTTTTCCGTGTAAAGCTACATTTTATATATTCAATAGCAGCCCTCAAATCGTAACCTTCACTGAGAATTTACAGTCAGTCGGTATCTGTTAATTTCTGGGTTCTGAGTTGTCCTTTGCTTCTTCACAATATAAGCAAGGTTTCAATCACGGTGTGGTTACTCTAGCAAGAAAAAAAACTACAAACACAAATTTCTGAAAAATAGTACCTATCAGAATAGCTTGACTATAATATGGCATTTACAAAGCTTTGAGATTGATCAACTTTATTTTTAGGGAGTAAAATATTCCAGTATCCGACGATATTCTTTGTATCCCTATAAATATACAGTACATACAGTATGTAAAAATGACGTATTTTGAAAAGGAAAAGAGATGGGGTAAAAAAAATTAACTGCACAGCAATGTATTTTACAGACCTATTATTATATATTTTAGAACCCTTTTTGCAACTTGACATGACTTTAAATATAATTGTTCTTAACCTTTAGAATGTTACATATGGAAGGTAAGATCTGGCTTTTGACACGCGCCCTGCAGCTGATGTCTTTTCAGGCCTACAAGTTGCGAGTTACACATCTTTACCAGTTGAAGCAGCACAGCATCCTTGTATCAGTGGGTCAGGATGAACATGGAATAAACCCTCTAGTAAGTGTCACATTTCCCTGACAAGCCTAACGTAAAACGTGCAGAAATTAATTAACCACTGCTAAACTAAATTAGTTCTTGTTTTTTAGGTAAAAGTCTGGAACCTAGACAAGAGGGACAGTGGAAATCCTCTCTGCACTAGGATTTTCCCTGCAATTCCAAGCAACAAACCAGCTGAAGTTTCTTGCCTCAGTGTACACGAGAACCTAAACTTCATGGCAATTGGTAAAACACAAAGAAACCCCAAAAAATATTCTTTTTTTTTTAAATTGGCCACTGATCCAGTCATTGCTCAGGCACACAGATTAAAGTAGATGTTGTGTGTCGCGGCAGGCTTCACAGATGGCAGTGTGGTTTTGACCAAAGGCGATATCACCAGAGATCGTCACAGTAAAACTCTGACTCTGCATGAAGGAACGAGCCCTGTCACAGGCCTCGCCTTCCGCCAAGTAGCAAAAGTTACCCATCTGTTTGTTGCCACCCTGGAGAAAGTCTATGTAAGTCATCATGTACTACACAGAAATGAGGACAATCCTGTGCAATATCTCTGAAATGTCAAGTGACTCAAAATTGTTTTGAAAAGTTGGACATTGCTTTTATGTCAAATTTAAAACTAAAGGTTTAGATTTACTAATATAAAAAATACAGCGCCCACAGTAGAAACTGAGTTTGTCCTTTATTATTGATATTTATATATTTTTAAGATAAAATAAGATAAGGTAAACTTTAATGATCCCATGATGGGGAAAGTTACACATTACAGCATCTCAAGTACAGAGAAGGATGAAATAAAATAAAATAGAAAACACTATATACATACAAAATATATCAATACACACGCATTCACAGCAAAACACTATATGCAGATATCAAAAACACTAAATAAATGTTTTTTCAGTAATCTTTATGGCCAGGCCACCTTTATTTTATTTTATTTTTATCTGACCCCTCATTCAGTATTGAAGATACCAGTGCTGCACATTTTTCACAGAGATGTTCTGCTGTTCTCCGGAAACAAATGCCTTGAGCTACCCCTGTTGCTGCGTTATAGTCTTTAAAGTACCTGTTAGACATAACATGTTGAATGATTTAATAACTTGATACCTGTATTTTAATGTAGTCTGTTTAAATTCTTTGTTTTTGATTGTGTGAGGAAATAATGTCATTTTTGAGAGATGAGACAATTTGAATTATTGGACATTGAAGTGATATTGCACACTGGTGTACTGCGTTTTATATTGGATTTGTTAGTTTATTCATTAAGTTTTATAGAGAACTTTTTCCCACTTGAAGATGACTATATATTTAAAGAGGATGTATTTTAAACTGCTCTTGTCATCTTTCTTTGCTCAGTGTTACACCCTGTCCATCAAGGAGTATCCTAAAGTAGAGCTGGATACACACGGCTGTGCACTGCGCTGTTCATCCCTGGCAGATCCCTCCCAGGATTCCCAGTTCATTGTAGCTGGTGAAGAATGTGTGTATCTGTATCAACCTGATGAACGAGGGCCCTGTTTTGCTTTTGATGGAAACAAGCTATTGGCCCACTGGCATCGTGGATATCTGTTCTTACTTATAACAGATGTGAAGTCATCCAACAAGTAAGGACAGGACTGAATGAATGAGATGAATGTAATATTCCTGGAGTATTTCCTCTGAAAGAAGATAATTCCATTTGAATAATACAGTATATCAAACAGAATATTATTCAGAATTATTTTACAGGTGACTCACAGAAACACATTTATTATGAGACTGATGATGGTGTTTATTTCTAACTCAGGACAGGCTTCAGTAGTGGGGAGAGCTCTCCTTCAGACAAACAGCTTCTGACTATCTATGACCTGGACAACAAGTTCATTGCCTACAGTGCCTCTTTTGATGATGTCATTGATGTGGTAGCAGAGTGGGGTTCTTTCTACGTTCTGACCAGAGATGGAAAAATGTTTGTTCTCCAGGAAAAAGATACACAGACCAAACTGGAGGTGAGTTCATTCTCTGTAACTGATGATTTAGAACTTTAAAGAACAGCAATGATCCCCTATAAATTCACTGTTAATCAGTTAGCAAAGTTTAATGTTTGTCTTTAAAGATGCTGTTTAAGAAGAACCTGTTTGTGATGGCCATAAACCTGGCCAAGAGCCAGCACCTGGACAGTGATGGGCTGTCAGAGATCTTCAGACAGTATGGTGATCACTTGTACCTTAAGGGAGACCACGATGGTGCCATCCAGCAGTACATTCGGTAATTGCATTTGCAAAGATTGAAACATGTTGGTGTCTTACAATCCTGTTTCCAAAAAATTGGGGAGCTATGAAATATGCCAAAACAAAACAAAAGCATAGCATGAGTTGTGTAAATCATTTAAAGACAAGAAGTGTTGAAACAGAAATTATGTTATAGTTTTTTAAAATGTTTAAATTTTTACATGTGCCTTAATGCTCTACCATTGCGCAGCCTTAAGGATCTCCCTGAGTTGCTGATCAGATGAGCCGTTAATGAAATCCCTCTTAAAATATCACCGTATTTTCACACAGCACCATTGGGAAACTGGAGCCATCGTATGTCATCAGGAAATTTCTGGATGCACAGAGGATCCACAATCTGACAGCCTATCTGCAAGCCCTGCATAGGCAGTCGTTGGCCAATGCAGACCACACTACACTGCTGCTCAACTGTTACACCAAGCTCAAGGACAGTTCCAAGCTGGAAGAGTTCATTAAGGTGACTGCCTGGTGATAGTGAGCGCTGAGGTGTTAGGCTTTTGGCAATTAAACACCAGTGAAAATGTGACACAAAATCTAACTTCTGTTTAACAATAACATTATTAATTGGCTGCCATTAAAACCCAGATTGACCAGAGTCAGTAATGGCTGCTATATCATAAAATTATTGTCTTCCCGCACTGTACTTCTACAGAGTCGTGAAAATGAAGTCCATTTTGATGTTGAGATTGCCATCAAGGTTCTGCGACAGGCTGGCTACCACAGCCACGCTGTCTTCTTGGCTGAGAAACACATGCACCATGAATGGTACTTAAAAATCCAGCTGGAGGACTTGAAGGTACAAATGTGCAAGTAGATATACAAACCTTTCTTTAGAGATAGATGTTCATCATTTCTACGGGCTGCTGAGAGTGTCATGTTCTTGAGTTTTTTTAAACTCTCAAGAATTCTTCCATTCAACTGCAGGACTTCTTTGCAAAATGAATCAAGCATGTTTAGTTGTTCACCTGAAAAACCTCTGACTGAATTTTGTGCTGATTTAATATTTGTGCTGTTCTGGCTACACAGTAGAACAGTGCATATTATAATCTGTGGAAATGGCTACCTGCACTATCATTAGCATTATCAGTTGTTTTTACTTTTAAAGTGCTACGCAACTGCTTAGAGAAGCTCATATCTGTTGATCATTGTGACGAGGTTGTGACTGGTCAGAGTAATTTGTAAAGATCTGACACTGTTGTAAAAGTTTCCTGTGAACTGAAATCTGTCTAGATGCTCAGACACTAATGTCTTCTGTTGTTTGTGCCATCTGGAAATCACACAAAAATTGTTAATTGGATTTTTCTCAAATTTGACAGAAACATTCAATGGGGATCAGAGAGGAAAAGTTAAGCTTGGTTTTCTGATTTTCACACATTTTGTGTAATTGCAGAAAAATTAACGTTTTTCAAAGTTCCATGATTACTGGTAATAAAATTTAAAAAGTTCCAAAAATAGCGAATTTTCATACATTTTGTTTAATTGCACAAATTTGTGTCCTAGTGATTTATTGCTAATAATAATATAAAGTTTGTAAACATTTTAATCAATCATCTCAACAACTGTGCTGCTTGTTGTACCTATCATGCTGCAGGGTTTTCTATTATCTTACTGGAACTATGAATTTCCACAGGATTTCTGGGTCTTCTTGGCCCTATTTTTTACCCAACCAATCAAATGTATTACTTAACATGTTTAAAAGAACTTTTTGTCTTAAATTCTCTGCCTTTCTCTCCTAGACAGTGATAATTTTCTACTCACTTAAAAATTCATAGGAGCAGATATTTCGACTGGGGTTGTCCAAACTTTTACATGCCACTCTGTTAGCTACACATCATGCACGCATCATTTGGTGGGGACGATGGCTAACTTATCTTGTTTCCCTTGAAACACCCAGAACTATCAAGAAGGGCTGCGGTATATTGGGCGTCTGCCTTTTGAACAAGCTGAAAGCAACATGAAGCGTTATGGCAAGACACTGATGCACCATGTTCCTGAAGGTACCACGCTCCTCCTGAAGGGCTTATGCACCAGCTACCAACCCAGTGGAGACACTACTGATAAAGACAACCCGGATAGGAGTCTGGTTAATAAGGTCTGTGAGCAATACTGTTTGTCTCCTTTGTAGTTAATTGTTACCTACCTACCTTGGTACCTACTGTTTGTATTTTAGGCAAATTCAGAGGAATTCATCCCAGTTTTTGCCAATAACCCTCGGGAGCTCAAAGCCTTCCTGGAGCACATGATCGAGGTGGATCCCCGTTCTCCTCAGGGTGTATACGACACACTGCTGGAACTCCGGTTGCAAGACTGGGCACATGAACAGGACCCTGAGGTCAGTAGAAAACACAGAAATTAGCTATGAAATCTGCCATGTTGGTTTGAAAATCAAGTATGATTGTCATTCTAGGAAATTTTGAAGGTTTGTAAGATTTTTTTTAAATTTTTTTAATGGGGCAAAATCCTTTGAACTAATTATTTTCCTTTGTAATTTTGCCACTGTATACCACCAAAATGGAATCAAAACAATCAAGATGTGATTGAAGTGCATACTTTTTAAATTCAAGTGGTTTTAAAATAACAGGGTTCTAGCCAGAAAAAAAAAAATTCAAACCAGCCTGTGTGTTGGGGGTAGGGGCTAATTAGCATTAGCTTGCTATAAAGACAAGAAACAAGACAAGCTCCTGGGATTTTATGTTTAATAGGAAGCCCAAAATTGTCCTTTGAGCTCCCTTTTTCCTCTATTTCCCCGTCAGTTTCATGCTGGTCGCTATTTTGCCCCCCATGAATGTGAGTGTGAATGGCCGTCTGTCTCTCTGTGTTAGCCCTGCAATAGGCTGGATGGATGGATGGAAAAAGTGTGAACAGGACCACCGTGAGATTGCGCGTGCACATTGTGAACAAAACTGGCCAAGCCCAGTGGTAGATTGCAAATTGCAGTGAAATGACACTATAGTGCAGCGATCTAGCCAGAGAAAAAAAAAAATCAGTCTGCTATTTGTGACAGGGTGGCATGCGTGGAGTGTGTGGGGTGCACGGCCACTTGCTAATTGCCATAATGGAATAGTTCTCATAGATAGCAAACTGGTGAAATTCTCAGCCCAGCGCAAGAAGAACTCAGCATGGTGCAGCGCCGAGCGATCAACCTCTGATCAACCTCTGATCAACCTGAACAGTTTTGTGGCCTGGTGAGGCTTGTTCCCTTATTATTCAATGACAAATTAAGCTGATAAAAGATCTGCAGTTGATTCTCAGCATTTAACTTGCATTTTGTATATGTTCACTGGAACACTTCACTTAGCCTGGAAAACGAGTTAGTTGCTCCTTAAAAAAGCCTTCCATAAAGCTAGGACAACTTACTATTCATCACTAATCGAAGAAAATAAGAACAACCTCAGGTTTATTTTCAGCACTGTAGCCAGGCTGATAAAGAGTCAGAGCTCTGTTGAGCTGTATAACATTAGAGAAAAAATTATTCGTAACCATCTCAAAGAAATATCTCTATGTTCCGCTGCTTTCAGTGCTGTTGGTATTTGTTTAAACTCTTTCTCTCAGATTGATCTTTCTGAGTTAACTTCAGTAGTTATTAGATCCCATTCCTAATAAATTGCTCAAAGAAGTCCTACCATTAATTGATGCTTCAATCTTAATATGATCAATCTATCATTATTAGTTGGTTATGTACCGCAGGCTTTTAAGGTGGCAGTAATTAAACCATTACTTAAAAAGTAATCACTGACCCAGCTGAATTCATCACAGTACAGAAACAGCATTAGAGAAGGTTGCAAATGATCTTCTTATGGCCTCTGACAGTGAACTCATCTCTGCGCTTGTCCTGCTAGACCTCAGTGGTGCTTTTGATACTCTTGACCATAACATTTTATTACAGAGATTAGAGCATGCCATAGGTATTAAAGGTACTGTGCTGCAGTTGTTTGAATCATATTTAACTAATAGACTCCAATTTGTTCATGTAAAGGGGGAGTCTTCTTCATGAACTAAGGTTAATTATGGTGTTCCACAGGGTTCTGAGTATTTCTTCTTCTTTCACCTCTTTTTACTCTGTTTATACACTACTCTGTATTTAATCATTAGTCATTATTAATCTCTGGCTCTCTTCCACAGCATGTCTTTTGTCCTGTCTCTCTCCCCTCAGCCCCAATCAATTGTGGCAGATGTCTGCCCCTCCCTGAGCCTGGTTCTGCCGGAGGTTTCTTCCTGTTAAGTGTTTGGTCATAGGGGATCATTTTGACTGTGAGGTTTTCTATGTAATTGTAGAGTCTTTACCTTACAATATAATGCACCTAAAGGTGACTGTTTGTTGTGATTTGGTGCTATATAAATAAAATTGAATTGAGTTGAATTCCAATGAATCCAAGCAGTCCGTGATTGCAAAAGACTTTCAACCAAGTATTAAAAATAATAAAATAATAATAATAAATAATAATAAAAAAATACTTATATTTGAGGTAATGTTATTTTGTCCAAATACTTTTTAGCCTCAGAAAATGGGGGATTGTCTAAAAGTAGCTGTAACTCCTAAACTGTTAATGCATAGCTTGTGTTAAACCAATTGAATTAAAGCTGAAAGTCTGCACTTTAGTCACATCTAAATTGTTTGATTTAAAGTCCACTATAATGATGTACAAATGCATAATTACATATTTGATAAATCCTATTTGATTGGTCCTTACTGTATGCTTGGCAGAGAAGAAAGGTCCTGCAGGGGGAAGCTGTGTCACTGCTGAGGAGTGACAACACTGTGTTTGACAAGGCCCTTGTCCTCTGCCAGATGCACAGCTTCAAAGAAGGCATTCTCTACCTGTATGAGAAAGGCAAACTGTAAGTGTAACTGTAAGCCAAACAGTCTGAATAATTATCAAGTATCTCAACAACATCTCATTACTCTCTGCTTTACTGTGATGGGTAAAACTGAATGAAAGCCAAAAGAAGTGTCACTCCAATGCAGCTGTTGGAGTATTAATGTGTGTCAATTTTAGATAGAAATACTTCGCCCTAGAAAGAAGTGCTTGTAAGAATTTGTGTTTTGAAAATGTGTATGTGAGGATGGATGACTCACCTACTGCAGCTCCTGGGTATAAGTAAAGGATCCTGAAGTGCCTGTTGTTAGTAGTAGTTAGTAGTATTATTCTGAATCTACAACTCTCCAAATATGGGATAAGTGAGAAGTATGTCTTAATTTTTGTTTGTGCGCAGGTACCAGCAGATTATGCACTATCACATGCAGAATGAGGAGTATGGAAAAGTGGTTGAGGTCTGCAAGCGCCATGGGGACCAAGAGTGTTGCCTTTGGGAGCAGGCATTGGGGTACTTTGCTAGAAAGGAAGAGGATTGCAAGGCTTACATCAGTGAGGTCCTACATCACATTGATCAAAACAACCTGATGCCTCCATTACTTGGTAAACCAGTGGACATTATTTATGTAGTTATTTTTTTGGACTGTGATCCACATGTATACAGTGGGTACAGAGCAGTGGAGAGAGACAGGAAAAAAGAAAAAAAAAAGCAATTTGCAAAAATTCTACATTTCTGTTTTTTTCTGTCAAGATGGGGTGCTGAGTGTACATTAATGAGAAATAAAATGAACTTTTTTGATTTTAGCAAATGGCTGCAATGAAACAAAGAGTGAAAATTTTAAAGGGGTCTGAATACTTTCCGTACCCACTGTAAGTTCAGGTGAAGACTGAGACCTCATGCTAGTAGAATGTAATAATTTAAGGTGTTTGCACTGAATCACTTTTTTCTTTTCTTTTTTTTTTTGGTTGTAGTGGTGCAGACATTGGCACACAACTCAACAGCCACTCTCTCTGTCATCAAAGACTACCTCATCAACAAGCTGCTGAGAGAGAGCCAACAGATTGAGGATGACGAACGCAAAATCCAACAGTACCGCGAGGAAACGACTCACCTCCGCTCAGAGATCCAGGAGCTCAAAACGAGGTGAGTCACATAAAGAATGGGATTTTCTGGAACCTTAACTCTTGGACAGCTAGTACATAAAGTCATATTTATAAGTATTTGGAAAGGAACTTTTTTTTTAAACTCTGCTAAGAGGATTTATTTGAATTACTTTCTATTTGTTTATCTGATTCTTTTTCAACCTAGGTGTAGGTTGTAAGTCTATTTGCTCTTATTGCAAGAAGTGTGATCAAGTGCTGAGAAAAAATCCATAAAAACTTTACAGTTTGAAATTTGGCAGATCTTACGTTCAAGGTCATCTTCTGGGACATTTTCAGACTACTTCCAGTGTGGCAGCTATTTTTTAGATTTTTCAGATGTTTTTCCGGTTCTGACTGCTTGCATTGTTCACTCTGCAGTTTCACCAGATACCTCAACTTTGTGCAGAAAGCAAACTGTAGGTCTTTCAAACTGACCTCATTTTTGTGTGAAGGTAATAAGAGTTGCATCTTAAGAACTTTTTTTTTGGTTAAGAACATTCCATTTATTTTCCTTAAAAAGCTCCTGAGTTGCTTTGACTGTTTTTTTTTTTTGGGGGGGGGGGTTATTGTGCATTTGTACTCTGAATCAGCTCAGTCTGGAAAGGGTTACAAAGCCATTTCTAAGTCTTTGAGACTCCAGCGAACCACAGTGAGGGCCATTATCCACAAATGCAGATAGCTTGCAACAGTGGTGAACTTTCCCAGGAGTGGCCAGCCTACGAAAATTGCTTCAAAAGTGCATCAATGACTCATCCAGGAGGTCACAAAAGAACCCAGAAAAACATCTAACAAAACTGCAGGCTTCATTTGACTCAGTTAAGGTCACTGTTCATGATTTAAAAATAAGAAAGAGACTGGGCAACAATGGGGCATCCTTGGGAGAGTTCTAAGGTGAAGCCAGTGCTGGCCAAAAAGAAGAGAATCTCACATTTGCCAGAAAACATCTTGATTATCCCCAAGACTTTTGGTAAAATATTCTGTGGACTGACGAGACAAAAGTTGAACTATTTGGAAGGTTTGTGTCCTGTTACATCTAGTCAAACGTGGTGGTAGTGTGATGGTCTGGGGCTGCCTTGCTGCTTCAGGATCTAGAAGACTTGCAGTAATTTATAGAACCATGAATTAAATTGAATAAACTTTATTGTCCCACATGAGATATTTGTCTTGAATAAATCTTGGAATGTTTGCTCTCTACCAGAAAATCCTAAAGGAGAATGTCCAGCCATCAGTTTGTGCCCTGAAGCTCAAGTGCACTTGGTTTATGAGCAGGACAATGATCCAAAACACTCTAGCAAGTCCACCTCAGAATGGCTAAAATGAAGGTTTTGGATGGGCCAAGTTAATATCCAAACTTAAATTTGATTGAGATGATTTGGCATGACATTAAACAGGCTATTTGGAAAACTTTCAAGTGTGACTAATTTTAAACAATTTTGCATAGAAGGGTGGGCCACAATTCCTCTACAGCAATGTGAAAAACTCAGTGCCAGTTATTGCAAATGATTGCAGTTCTTGCACAGTCAGTTATTAGGTTTAGGTGGCAGTTACTTTTTCATATTGGGCCAGGTCCATTTGGATAGCTTTTTCCCCTCGATAAATGAAATCAGCTTTTAAAAACTGTATTTTGTATTTATTCTGGTTATTTTTTTCCATGAAAAATTGTTTGATCTGAAACATATATGACAAATATACAAAAAATAAATCAAGACAGGGTTATACTTTTTCACAGCACTGTACATTAGTACCATCTATCCAGCCATTTTCTTCCACTTATCCTTTTTAGGGGGTGGAGCTTATTCCAGCTGTCATAGGGCAAGAGGCAGGGTACACCCTGTACAGGTCTCCAGCCTGTCGCAAGGCTAACACAGCGAGACAGACAACCATTCACACTCTCATACGGACGCTAACTACATGTCTTGGGCCTGTGGGAGAAAACCTGAGTGCCTGGAGAAAACCCATGCAAATTCCACACACAATGGTCCCAGCCAAATGGTGGATCCAACCCCAGGACCTTCTTGCTACCCACATCAATACTGTTTTAGACAATTTAAAATATCCTTTGAGTAATTTAGCACTTATAAACAAACTTTCTGATGTCATGGTTTAAGTAAACTTCAGTTAACCTTCCATTGACATTATGAAAGTAGTGGAAACTTTCAAAGGAGTACTTTTTGTTAAAATTCGTTAAATGTGAAAGTTTGCACTTCAGGGACATCTGTCGGTCTGTATCGATCGATTGTACAACAGCAGCATTACAAAGAATGTTACCGCTGTCCATTTACTTGTGCACACAACCATAGTTCCCATATCTTGTTGTAATTGGTACTAACTACATGCAGTTATTACAAATTGGTACTAACTACATGTGGGCTGCAAAATGCTCAGCATGACCAAATCTGCCCAGCATGACCATAACTAAATCCTCTCTCAATATTTATACACAGTGCCAAGATATTCCAGAAGACAAAGTGTAATATGTGCAACAGCCCACTGGAGCTGCCCTCTGTTCATTTCCTGTGTAGCCATTCCTTCCATCAGCATTGCTTTGAAAGCTATGCTGAGAGCGAGGCGGAGTGCCCAACTTGCACTCCAGAGAACCGTAAAGTCATGGACATGCTGCGTGCCCAGGACCAAAAACGTGACTTGCATGACCACTTCAACAGACAGGTAATGATAACTTGTTCACCAAAAACCAAAGAAGTAATATGTATTTAACGTTGTCTCTGACATTGTAATTTGTGGATAGTCTGTTTTGATCTAATGTAATAACCTGCTTTTGATATTTCATGGGCTTTTAGGGGTTAAGGTTATTTTTTGACATTTTTGTTGAGTTTTCTGCAGTGCAATGTATTTACCTTAACACCACAGGAATATTGGAAATGTGAGTTCTTGTGTCTTTGCTCTGGTTTACAGTTGCGCACCTCTAATGATGGTTTCTCAGTGGTAGCTGACTATTTTGGCCGAGGAGTCTTTAACAAACTGACTCTAGTTACTGACCCGCCTGGCAGCAAAACTGTAGGGAATCTAGAAGTCAACCTGCAGAGGGACCTTCTCATCCACACCCATCGAAACAGCTAGAAATCTCAACTTGTGTTTATAATCTCAATCCTTCCTGAGAGGCTGCTTTCTATTCAGGCTCCAGACAACATGCTACATGGGTTGCCCTTTTATATATCAGCGACTACAGCCACCTGCTTTTACTAATTTTGATGGTCCTTTTTGCAAAATTGTGACTCATTGGAGACAGTCTAAATGTAGACATGTTTTAAAATTGTCATATTTAAAATACTGTGACATACTGTGGCTTTTGCTTATGTGTGTTTGTGTATACTGTCTTGCACACAGCACTCCAAAACAAGTTAATCTTTGATCATTATTATTGAAATTATTCCTGGCATGCTAAATTGATCATTAAAATTGTAAATAAAGTCATTAAGTGTTCTAGACTTTTTTTTTTTTAATATCACCTGTTACTGTGGCCCTACAACTGTCCACATTACTTATTTGACATTACTGTATGTTTTATGACATGCCTATGAAGTATGTAGATGTGTACAGTACATCTGCATGTACTGTGGTTATAATTTAGACTTGGCACACACCCTCTGTACACAAGCACCTTATAAACTACCCATTCTAACTTCATTCTGACATCAGGTACCAAACTGTAACCGACTTCCAGTTCTTCTTTGATCTTTATTTTTTTTCCTTATTCAGATTTCAATCTATCAATGTACAGGTCAGGAGATGGACTTTATATTAAAATGACACATGCACATATTGAAATTGTCATTTTGGCAGTAAACACCACAAGGCGTTTATAAAATTAACAAACGTGAGGAAGAACAGTTTATTTTAAAAATGTACGTGGTTTGCTCAAACTTTACCTGGAAATTGCGTCATTCCATACATGCCCACTATCTTTACGTGGTCCAATGGGATCAAGATTTTTGACGTCAGTCACTGTTCGGCCAATCGCTGGGCAATGCGTGGAACGATGTGGGCGGGTTCTGATTTGGATAGTCATTGGTTATGGAACCAGGCGTCAAGATAGCTAAAGGTAATTACCGGAAGTCTTGGGATATTTCTTTCACAACAAGAGTACGTAAGTTCTGTTCCTACAGTCAACACACTAACAGTTTATTGTATTCGTTGTGAAATGGCCTTGTTTGACAATGATAACGATTTTGATATATAAATACATGCCAGAATGACTAGGATCCTTAACAAATTTTTTTCTTTATTTTCATTTGTATGTACAGGAAACAAATAACATGCGTGGTATCTTTGTCAGTCTAAGATATGTTAGCATCCCAAACGCTAACCGGTAACAGTATGCTTGGTTGTAAGTAACTTGACAATAGCTCTTCTCCCGGTAGCGGCTTCAGTGCAGTGGATCCAATGAGGTGACGCCGCGTTCTGGGGCCGACTACTGAGAGCAAGCCGGTAATAAGGGGAACTAGAACTATTAAGTGTGACAACAAAGAGGCTCTGGATAAAGGTAACAGCCGGAAAACTAACTTCAGAACCGGAAAAGCAGGGTTTGTTTGCAGCCCCTCACAGTTTTATTTGTGCTGATTGAAGACTGGTAAGATGTGACAGTTATGCTTTCATATTGATGGTTTTTAGACAGTAAGCTAGCTAACTGTAACGTTCAACTTCTGTTAGTGGTCTTTGTAGCAGCTTATCGGTGCTAGCTTTTATTTGAAAGACTACACTGTTGGACCAGCTGTGCTTGAATTGAACGCTTATTGATGTGGTGCTAAACATAAGAGTCTTGTATTTTACTTGACTATGCAATACTCATCAGCAGGTTCTCTTAGGCTTAGCATGTAGAATGGTGCCCAGAAGCCAAAAGACCGATGTCTTATTAACATACAATGCATGGAAAAAGTAAGACTTTGCAATGTACATCCATTTTGCATTTCATGTGTCATACCTCGAGGGGGTCTAGAAGTTTCTTTGAAGGTCCACTCTATCTCCCTACAACACTGTTCTGGTTTGTGATGTACTCAGTGTGGCTCTTAAGTTCTGGCTCCAGCACAGTACATTAGACAATGCTATTAATGCCACGTGTTTGGAACGGTCTACACCTATGTGGATGGAATCAGGTGCATTATATCCTTTGCATTTCATTGAGCAAAGGCTTTCACCTGGCAAGGACACAATGATCATACCCGAGGTCAGATTAATTTTGAAAAACGTGGGGGGAAAAGTAAACTTTTACTGGATACTTGTTAAAATCGCACAATCAGCAAAGACAGATTTGTTTTCTCAAGATATATAGGGAGTCAACACATGAAAGTTTAAGGAAAAAATAGCATGGACAAATCAGCAAGAGAACATCTCAAAGCTAATGGAAAGGTATTCGTTAGGACCAGTTAGGGCCCCTGTATATATCAGTTCAGCTCATGACTGATTTCACATAAATGTTTTCTTGTTCATCTTTACAGCTCATCATGAGTGGCAGGAAGCTGGTGCTGGGTGTTCTCTCCTGTCTTGTTCTGGCAATGTTGCCTTCTCACACAGGTAAAGTAATCATTTCTCTCAATCATGTTGTGGTGAGCAGTGCTGGTAACTATGAAAGATTCAACTTCATTGACGAGTACATGCAGCAGAATACAACGATAAAGTATACTGTACTATACTGTACTGTGTTAGCTACACCTACAGTATAGGAGCTGTAGCTAGCACAATGTTTTATTGAACACTGATCTTTGTGCCTGCAGTGACCGTTGCTGTCATGTCAGTTGACCTGGGCAGCGAGTGGATGAAAATGGCTATAGTTAAACCTGGTGTGCCAATGGAGATTGTTCTAAACAAGTGAGTGGACATTTCTGAATTGAGGAAAAAATTGCCAATGTCAAATTCCCTATTTCTTTTGCGTGCTCAAAAAGCACAAGATGTTGCCATTGTGTGTGTTGTCATGTCCTTCAGGGAGTCGAGAAGGAAGACACCCACAGTTGTATGTCTCAAGGAGAATGAGAGACTATTTGGAGACAGTGCAATGGGAGTGGTAAGACTTCTCAAATTTCCTGAACTGACTTGGAGAGAATATCAGCGTAATCTGTTTTATCTCAATTGCATATTCTGATATTGTCATATAATCTTGTTCTTGTATGCTGTTGATGTTTCCATGCTTTGTATAATATTTTAGTCTGTGAAGAACCCCAAAAGTGTTTATAGACACCTCCAAAGCCTCCTGGGTAAAAAGCACAACAACCTCCAGGTGGCGCTCTACCAGAAAAATTTCCCTGAACATCAGATACAGGAGGACCCAGTGAGAGGCACGATCTACTTTAAAGACTCGGAGTGAGTCTCTTTATAGAAGTGATAAATGAACTAGTTCTTATATACTGCTTTTCTATTCTACTTGATCACTTAAAGCACTAAATGTGCTATCTTGTATTTTTTTTAAATTTCATATCATACAAAATATGCATACATGAAGTAAAGGACAAAAATGTGAAACTGTGTGCTGCCAGAACAGCTGCACAGCTTTGACATTGATTCTTGAATTTTTGGAGAGATCATCACAATTCCTCCAAAAGACATTCCCAGATTTTGTTTTGTTATTGAGAGTGCTGTCTGACACATCAGTTCAGAATCGCCCATGTAGTCGAGATCTAGAGATTTAGTTGAGAAAGAGTTTTCTCAGCATACTTTATTGCAGTGATATTATGAAATTATGCTCTGTTGATTCTGACATTGAATTATTCATTCAATTCATTACTGATGATCTAATGATGATGATGGTACAGTTTGTAATGCAGTTGTCATGGAATCATACAAGTTATCAATAGATTATAGACAGAAAGAAAACACTGTCCTAGTCAGGCTTATCTAACTGCATTATGTTTCTGCCAGAGAAATGCAGTACACACCAGAGGAGCTCTTTGGTATGGTCCTCAATTACTCTCGTGGACTGGCTCAGGACTTTGCAGGTTAGGATGTTTGAGGAAGATGATGCATCATTATAATATTCATATATACCCAGCACATTCTTTTAAATCATATTTCTCTTTAATTCACAGAACAACCAATCAAAGATGCAGTGATCACTGTCCCAGCCTTTTTCAACCAGGCAGAACGCAGGGCAGTCCTACATGCTGCACACATAGCAGGTCTAAAGGTCCTTCAGCTCATCAATGACAACACGGCTGTGGCCTTGAACTATGGGGTCTTCAGGAGAAAAGATATTGATGGCACAGCTAAGGTGAAGATTCAGCTTTATACCCAATTACACACATTAACCCTCATCCTACCGACACATTTTATGAATTTGCACTACTGACTAAGGTCCCGGGGATCTCAAGAATAATTTACTGTGAGAAGCAATCAAAATGGCAAAATAATAAACATAGCAAAACGTATTTATTCTTATATCATTATTAGCTACGTAATTAATGTCATCTAAAGAAAAAATCTTATTAACTTTGAAAAGTTACACTTTGCATATTTTATAAAACAGAAATCTGTGCCTTTCTTTTATATAACTTGCAGCGTTGCAACTTTGTCCTTAAATGTATCCTAAAATTGCTGACTCAGAGGGCTAATTGCCCAGAGGTGATATTTGATATCGTTCAGAATGTTTAGAGAAGAAAATGTGACTACAGAACTGTTGAAAGCCTGATTTTGTTCCCTTACAGAATGTGCTGTTTTATGATATGGGCTCTGGCAGCACTACTGCCACCATCGTCACCTATCAAACCGTCAAAACCAAGGAGTTTGGCACTCAGCCCCAGTTACAGATTCGAGGTGTTGGGTGAGTCCATTGATCCATGCAGTGACAGTGCCACTGAGGGTAGGGTAGGGTAGGGTATTTACATCAAAATATTTACAAATATACATCAAAATATTTATATCAAATATTCTTTTCCTCACTGTAAACAAATTAGAGCCCTAAAAAGTCAGACCTTGGTTAAAAAAGTGTGTGTGTACATATATATATATATATATATATAGCCCAGTTTTGTCAGGGTGCAAAGCTTTTAATGGTGCTTTCTTTTTTTTTTCATTCTAATATTACACAAAACAAAAATGATGCACTAGTCTTGCTTGTTCAATGTTGAAAACAAAGTTTGATCTTTAACCTTTTTGACTTTTAGTTGTGTTTTGTGTAAGGTGTGTCCTGTAATTAGCATCGCAGGTGTCTTCTAACTTGTAATCAGTAAGTGTGCCTATTTAAATGATAAGTAGTCACTGTGTTTGATATCATTGTGTGAACCACACTGAACATGGACCACAGAAAGTTAAGGAGAGAGCTGTAGAAGGCCAGCCATTGACAGTCATTTTAAAGGTAAGGCTATTAAGATCATCTCCAAGAAGCTTGATCTTCCTGTAACTATAGTTAAACATATCATTCAGAAGTTTAAGGTCCATGGGACTGTAGCTAACCTCCTGGGATGTAGCTGTGAGAAAAAAATTAATGACAAATTGAAAACACAGAGAATACAGATGGTAACCAAAGACCCCAGAACACAAAGCTTCAGGGAATCTGTCCTTTGGACAAATGGAGCTGGAGGATTTTTGACAGATCACATCAGCTATATGTTCACTGATGCAAAAATGAAGCATATATATATTAAAAAAAAGAACACTGTATCTACTGTGAAACATGGTGAAGGCTCAGTTATGTTCTGGGGCTGCTTTGCTGCAACTGGCACAGGGTGTCTTGAATCTGTGCAAGATACAGTAAAATGTCAAGATTATCAAAGCATTATGGAATAAAATGTAATGTCTAGTGTCAGGTTTGTCTCAGTCACAGGTTATGGGATGTCCAACAGAAGCACAATATCTAATTTGAAATTAAGTGGGATACAGGCAAATAAAAATCTGAAGAGGAGTCTGAAAAACTGAAAAGAAAAAAAAAAAAAACATTTTTGTAAAGGTCTCCATTAACTTTAATGCCTCAAACAAAGAAACCATCCATGAATCCCCACTCCAACTCAGGGACAAGTTGCTGCCCCAGGTGGAGGAGTTCAAGTATCTCGGGGTCTTGTTCACAAGTAATGGGAGATCGACAGACGGATAGGGGTTGCGTCTGCAGCAGGGGTCTCAAACTCCCGGCCCACGGGCCACTTTGGGCCCCCGCCCCTCCTGCTTCCGGCCTGCGAATTGATGTCAAAATATAATACAATTTGGCCCTTTAAGTTACTTTTTTTTAAATTTCGCTTTCCCCTCCAGTTAAGACAACCATTTGTCATGTAATTTAAATCAGATATCCCCAGGTACCACCTGTAGGTCATTTGATACTGGGCTGCACTGATAAAATAAGTTGGCATTTATTCTTTAAGGATCAGGTTTGATTTTGTTGACTTTCGCAGGCAAACAAACATCTGACCAATCAAAGCGCTGCATTTAGCAATATGTGAGCTTATAGCGCAAAACGCGCATTGATACACTGAAAAAACAGTGATGTGGGAGCAGTAAAATAATACAGTGTTACCTCAGACACACAGCTACACACTGGCTCCAGGTCAGTTGGCTCTCTGAAATAATTTCTGTGCCTCAGATGTGATCCCAACTGTGCAACTGCCCACTGATATCTTGGAGTGTCACAGGCTTCAGCTCCGGGATCAAACCATGAAACGCTCCCTGTTGCTGCTTTCTTATGAGTTGGATGAACCCAGAATCTCTGTTTCTGCTTTCTCTTGTTTAGAAACATCAGGACCTCATTACATCATCGCTTGATGTCGCCTTCATTTTTTTCACAGTGCGTTTTATGAGGACGAATTATTTGGAAAAAGTCAACGCGTCCGGTGTGTAACGGCCTTAACGAACTGGGTTGGTTGACCTACGTAACGCTCGTCTGAAGTGCTTTGAGTGCTCAACTAGAGTAGAAAACAGTTACTCCATTTACGATTTATATTTCACAACACCGGGTTTATATTGTATTTATCCACCAAAAGGGAAGAGTTATATGTTGCTCTGTTGACAAACACTGTTTTACATAAATACTGCATTAATCCGCTCTGTCAGAGCTTTCTGGCTACTTTTTACTTTTACTCCCTACAGTTTTATACAAATATCTGTACTTTCGACTTCTTACATTTTCAAACAGACTCATTATTTCAGGTTTAACACATCTGAGAGAAGTTTGCATTTCCCGTCACTGCGCCATCAAACATCAAACCAATCTGAGCCTTAATAGCGGAACAATAACCAACCCAGTCTGCCATAATACCGGGTTGCAGTAACACATAAGAGACAATACTTCATCAGTGGGGCTTACCACATTACAAACAGATTAAAGAGGCAAACCCATATAATTTCCATGTCATTTATAGCACTATAATCAGTTGTTACAGTGGGTGCAGATGTCCGTACGGTGTGCTCGCCGTATTTCAGCATCTACCGAAAATAAAGTGAGTAATATGTGGCAGGTAATTTTAAATGCAACATTTTTAGATGCTCAGCAAATATCAGTGAACATAAAGTGTCTCTGTGTAATTCAAAGATTGTATGAAAACAGATCAGTTAGCTGTACTGTATTATTGTATACTATTGTATTGTAAACTACAGTATATTGGCGCACAGAGGTTGTGTTCATGGTCAGAGCTACAGGTTACATCAGTGAAGCAGAGATGAGTTTGAATCAAAGCTGTTGATGCTGAGATTCATTCACTGAATATACAGTACAAATGAATGTACACCCTCCTACTTTTATCTTCTCTCTTTGTGTGTGTGTGTATATGTATATGTGTGTGTATATATATATATATATATATATATATATATATATAATATATATAAAATATAACACAATGGCCCTCCGCTGAGATGATAGAACCAGCAGTGGCCCCAAGATCATTTGAATTTGAGACCAGTGGTCTGCAGTGACGTGACGTGGACACTGTTCTGGTCTGTCGTGGTGAAGAGGGATCTGAGCGTGAGAGCAAAGATGTCAATTTACCTGTCAATTTATGTCCCTACCCTCAGCTATGGTCATGAGCTTTGGGTAGTGACTGAAAAAATGAGATCACGAATACCAGTGGCAAAAATTAACTTCCTCCGAAACGTGGCTGGCCTCTCCCTTAGTGATAGGGTGAGGAGTGCAGTCATTCAGGAGGGGCTCAAAGTAGAGCCACTGCTCCTCCACATCGAAAGGAGCCAGTTGAGGTGGTGCTTAAGCTGCTTCCCCCCGTGACCCGGCCCAGATAAGCAGAAGAAGATGGATGGACAAAGAAACAATCTGGTCTTACTAAATAAGAAGTGATTTGACCGTGCAAATAGGCTTTATGCGATTGCTGTAATCAATAAGAAACAAAGTTGTTTTTATTAAGGGCTAAAAAAAAATCAATTGCAGGTGTGGGTAAAGAATTGAATTTGTCATTAATTTCAATCCTTTATTATCTGAAGTAAAACTCATTGAAAGCAGCACAAGACTTTACTGTTTTGGCGTTGTACAGGGAAGACTGAGATGGTCATATTCTTCTTCATCATTGTCTTTTTCTTCATTTTCTTCTTATTTGTCTGCTTCCAACTGCTCCCTTTAGGAGTTACTACAGTGGATCATCTGCCTCTGTCTTACTTATATCATATACCCACTCTCCCTCTGCACATGTTCAAACCATCTTAAATTTCCACTTAAGCTGTACTTTCCCACTCATCTGGTAATTTTCTCTTCCACCTAGAGCCTGTCTCAACTCCTATGTAAACTCTGCAACATTATTCCTTCAACTTCTATTACTTTAATCCTTGCATAAGCCTTCACTTGCTTCTCAGGCATCCTGTAGACTACCTGCCTAGCTACATTACCCACAGTGCACTCGCATCTCTTTCAGATTGCGCCTCCTGCATAAGACATATTCAAACTGTGTGT
The DNA here is from genome assembly GCA_024447675.2 of Pterophyllum scalare. NCBI lineage: Eukaryota > Metazoa > Chordata > Actinopteri > Cichliformes > Cichlidae > Pterophyllum > Pterophyllum scalare. The sequence goes on along the minus strand of JAMQGT020012305.1, from coordinate 20,566 downwards.
ACCTTTCTCCACTCTTATATGCTGCTCAAAAGAATTGAAAGAGCACTTGGAAAACACATTAGTTCCTAGTGGGGAAAAAATCATGGTGGATATCTATACTGATATGGACTGGGTAATATGTTAGCAGTGAAAGGATGCCAAATAGTTTGATGGAAATGAAAAATATCAACCCAAAGAGAGCTGAATTCAAAGCCACCCAAAAATCAAAGTAAAAAAAAAAGTGGCAGGCATTTATTTTGTCGTAATTTCATTGCAACAGGTGGTACTCACTAGTTTATATTGCCCCCACATGGCATGTCAATGCTCCTAATGAGATGACAGCTGGCATTCTGGTGGATCTCTTCCCAGATCTGTATCAGGGCATCCTGAACAGTCTTGAGGTGCAACCTGTCAGCATCAGATGGACCAAATATAATGTCCCGGAAGTGTTCTGCTCTTTCCACATGAGACCAGGCATTGTTGTGCATTAGGAGGAACCCGGGACCCACTGCGCCAGCCTAGGGTTTGACGATCCATCCAAGGATTTCATCCCGATACCTAATGGCAGGCAGGAAACCATTGCCTAGCATGTAGAGGTCTGTGCGTCCCTCCATGGATATGCTTCCCCAGACCGTCACTGACACACCACCAAACTGGTTGTGCTAACGATGTTACAGGTAGAATTACATTCTCCACAGCTTCTCCAGACCCTTTCACATCTATAACATGTGGTCAGGGTGAATCTGCTCTGTGAAAAACACAGCTTGTGTTTGGGGCGGACCTAGCAATTCTGATATTCTATGGCAAATGCCAGTTCGGCTTCATGGTGCCTGGCAATGAGCACAGGGCCCATTAGAGGACATCTGACCCTCAGGCCATGTGTTTCTGATTGTTTGGTCAGATATGTTCACACCAGTGGCCTGCTGGAGGGCATTTTGTAGGGCTCTGGCAGTGCTCATCCTGTTCCTCCCTGCACTGGTCCTACTAATGGGTAAAGGATCTTCTATGGCCTGATCCAGCAAAATCCCAAAATAACTGCCTGTCTCCTGGAATCTCTTTTATGCTCTTTAGACTGTGCTGGAAAACACAGCCAATCTTATATATTGATATGATATTGATATGCCATCCTGGAGGAGTTACCTTGACCTTACAGAGGTTGCACAGGTAGTTGTGTCACCTCATGCTATCAGTAGTGACACCGACACTAGCCAAATGCAAAACTAGTGAGAAAACAGAAACGATGAGGGGAAAAATGTCCAGTGGCCTCCACCTGTAAAGTCATTCTTGTTTTCTGTTTATTTCTCTTCATTGTTGTCCCTCTAGTGCACTTGTTAATTTAATTAGGACCAAAGCAACTGAAACTGATTTAACAACCGCTGTGCTGCTTAAGTGACCAGTTTAATATCTGAGGTTTAATTGATCTGATTTTATTATCAAAAAGTGATTAATTCCTTTGAGCAGTGTATGTTACCCTGTGTTCTTCATCCTTTTTGCAAAACCTGTGACTGTCTCTCCTTCTGCAATTGTCTTCATAAAACCATACCTTCCCAACACCTCCTCATCACCTCTGCTCTTTTCGCATGTCTCTTTCATTTCATCCATCTTACTCCAGAATTCTTGTCTCTTCTGACAACCAACCTGTTGGGTATACAAGGGTTGGACAATGAAACTGAAACACCTGGTTTTAGACCACAATATTTTATTAATATGGTGTAGGGCCTCCTTTTGCGGCCAATACAGCGTCAATTCGTCTTGGGAATGACATATACAAGTCCTGCACAGTGGTCAGAGGGATTTTAAGCCATTCTTCTTGCGGGATAGTGGCCAGGTCACGACGTGATGCTGGTGGAGGAAAACGTTTCCTGACTCTCTCCTCCAAAACACCCCAAAGTGGCTCAATAATATTTAGATCTGGTGACTGTGCAGGCCATGGGAGATGTTGAACTTCACTTTCATGTTCATCAAACCAATCTTTCACCAGTCGTGCTGTGTGTATTGGTGCATTGTCATCCTGATACACGGCACCGCCTTCAGGATACAATGTTTGAACCACTGGATGCACATGGTCCTCCAGAATGGTTCGGTAGTCCTTGGCAGTGATGCGCCCATCTAGCACAAGTATTGGGTCAAGGGAATGCCATGATATGGCAGCCCAAACCATCACTGATCCACCCCCATGCTTCACTCTGGGCATGCAACAGTCTGGGTGGTACGCTTCTTTGGGGCTTCTCCACACCGTAACTCTCCCGGATGTGGGGAAAACAGTAAAGGTGGACTCATCAGAGAACAATACATGTTTCACATTGTCCACAGCCCAAGATTTGCGCTCCTTGCACCATTGAAACCGACGTTTGGCATTGGCACGAGTGACCAAAGGTTTGGCTATAGCATCCCGGCCGTGTATATTGACCCTGTGGAGCTCCTGATGGACAGTTTTGGTGGAAACAGGAGAGTTGAGGTGCACATTTAATTCTGCCGTGATTTGGGCAGCCGTGGTTTTATGTTTTTTGGATACAATCCGGGTTAGCACCCGAACATCCCTTTCAGACAGGTTCCTCTTGCGTCCACAGTTAATCCTGTTGGATGTGGTTCATCCTTCTTGGTATGCTGACATTACCCTGGATACCGTGGCTCTTGATGCATCACAAAGACTTGCTGTCTTGGTCACAGATGCGCCAGCAAGACGTGCACCAACAATTTGTCCTCTTTTGAACTCTGGTATGTCACCCAATAATGTTGTGTGCATTGCAATATTTTGAGCAAAACTGTGCTCTTACCCTGCTAATTGAACCTTCACACTCTGCTCTTACTGGTGCAATGTGCAATTAATGAAGATTGGCCACCAGGCTGGTCCAATTTAGCCATGAAACCTCCCACACTGAAATGACAGGTGTTTCAGTTTATTGTCCAACCCCTGTACATACGGATAACATTCAACATCTGTTCAATTTCCAGCTTCAATGTCACCCATGGTACTAACAACACTGTTGCTTTTATTGTAGATTGCACTTTTTTTTTTCTTTTCTTTTTCTTTTTTTTTTTTTAATCCCGCTGCTGTAACATACTAATATGCCTTCCATCCACATAACCAGCCTCTATTTGGACCTGGTGTGGCTGTGTGATCTCAGCACAGCTGACCATCCCCTGGTGGATTTCTGTGAAAGAAGTTGGCTATGTTACTATTTTGAGTGCCCGAGCACTGAAGGCTTTTCATTCAACATTTAGAATTACTTTATGTAGTTGTTTATCTTATCATGGCTGTGGCTAGAAAAAATAGAAAAGTGTTGTGTTTTTTTTTTTTTGTCGGTGAATATTAAAACCTCCAAATTGTAATTTACGATTAACCTCCCACATCTACCTGCATCCAGACTAAGGTGTGCAAATGTGTTCTAACTTAAGGTTTGATCGTGGGTTGGGGGGCTTTGAGATGGACCTGCGACTTCGTGACCACCTGGCCAAACTGTTCAACGAGCAGAAGAAGAGCAGGAAAGATGTGCGGGTGAATCACCGGGCTATGGCCAAGCTCCTCAAAGAGGCTCAGAGGCTCAAGACTGTGCTGAGTGCAAATGTGGACTTCATGGCCCAGGTGAGCCCAGGGACAAGAACTCCAAACACTCACCTCATGTCACTGGTTCTATATCTCACTGTAATGTTCTATAGTGTCCCACTGATAAATCATCTGTGACATATGGAAAAGCTCTGCCAGGATCTCCAAAGGTCCTAATTAAATCACTAATTTGAAATCAAAATTTCAGTCTTAAACTTGCAGAAATATTGCACTTTTTTTTCTAAATTTCCCAGGTGGAAGGTTTGATGGATGACATTGACTTCAAAGCTAAGGTGACTAGGAGTGTGTTTGAAGAGCTGTGTGCTGATCTCTTTGAAAGAGTGCCTCGTCCGGTGCAGGATGCCCTCACTGCTGCAGAGATGAAGCTGGTCAGTATGCTCAAGTGCAGTTCAGTTGTGCCACATGACAGGATGTGGGCAGATTTGGCTGCAAACATGGGATACACAAAAGACAGAATTAGGAATTCTATCAACACAATCTTGAAGCTGAGAAGTCTCAACAGCAGGCAAGGAAGGGAGGGGGGCACGCCACTAGCTAACTGTGACAATAGTGATCTGAACAATGGAAATTCTCAGTCTGGTGCAACGGTACCTCAGCAAGTCCCTAGCTGGGTGATCAGGACCCTGGTAGACAGCTGTCCTAAGTCTACCTTTCCTATTTTTTTCCTTTTATTTATACCTTTATTCTGTTGACCAAGAGAATGACTCAAGTATTGGTTTTCACAAAGTTTGTGGCTTCAGATTTCATGATGGCAATTTGCATATACTCCAGAATATTATGAAGAGTGATCAGATAAATTTCAAATAATTGCTAAGTCTCTCCTTGCCATGAAAATGAACAAAATTCCCCAAAAAACCCATTTCCACTTTGTAGAGTACCCGATGACATCATGCCAGTGATAGTCTTGTTAACACAGGTGAGAATGCTGACAGGGACAAGGCCAGAGATTACTTCATCATGCTAAGTGAGTTCAAATAGCAGATTGAATGTTTTAAAGTAGGATGGTTCTTGCAATCATTGTTCTTCCCCTTTTTAACCACGGTTACCTGCAAGTAAACGCATGGAGTCATCATCTCCTAAATATTATTCAGCTGCAGGAGTAGGGCACCACCAGTGCAGATCTTGCTCAGGAATGGCAGCAGGCAAGTGTGTTTTCATCTGCATGTGCAGTGATGTCACAACTTTTGGAGAATGGTCTGGTGTAGGGCAGCAATGATACTACTTCTCTCCAGGTATTGAACTGCTGAGGACTGGGGTATCTGGAAAAATGATTAGTCCTGTCATGCCAAATGGGTTACTCACAATTTTGCCTAAGAATACAGCCATGAATAGAAAGAATGGTACCAAAATATCCTTTGAGAGCAACTTCTCCCAACTACCCAAGAACAATTTAGTGAAGAACAATACCGTTTCCAGCATGATGGAGCATTGTGTCATAAGGCAAAAGTGGTAACTAAGTGGCTTGGGGAACAAAACATTGCAAATTTGGCTAGGAAACTACCCAGACTTTAATCCCCGCGAGAACTTGAGGTCAATCCACAAGAGGCAGATTGACAAACAAAAACCCACAAATTCTGACAAACTCCAAGCATTGATTTTTGCAAGAATGGGTTGCTATCACTCAGGATTTGGCCAAGAAGTTGATTGACACCATGCCAGGGCTAATTGCAGAGGTCTTGGAAAGGAAGGGCCAACACTATAAATATTGACTCTATGTATAAACATAATGTAATTGTTAATAAAAAAAATGTTAAAACTTGTGGAATGTCTGTTATTATGCTTCAGCATTCCACAGAAACCTCTGACAAAAATATCTAAAAACACTGAAGTAGAAAACTTTGTGAAAACCAATGCTTGTGTCATTCTCAGAACTTTTGGCCACAACTCTAATTTATTCGACTCTTTAATATGCAGTAGGTCAGGAATGGCAGGAGACAAAGTTGAAGCAGTATTATTATTGCTCTTCTTTTGTTTTTGTTTTTTGTTTCCCTAAAACAAAAAAAAAACCCAAAAGAAAAATAGTTCAGCAGACAACCCTTTGACAGGCAGCACGGTGGCTCAGGGGTTAAGTCAGCGGTCTTAAACTCCCGGCCTGTGGGCTGCATCTGGCCCCGCCCCCTACTTCCGGGTCTGCAATTTGATGTCAATTTGGGGCCGGATGCGGCCCGTGGGCCGGGAGTTTGAGACTGCTAGGTTAAGCACTGCATATGTGTTCCTGTTCTGTGTTTCTATGTTTCTGACAACAGGAGGAAATTGAGCAGGTGATTCTAGTAGGTGGCTCCACCCGCGTGCCGAAGGTTCAGGAAGTGCTGCTTAAAGCTGTGGGGAAGTAAGTGCCATTTGAACATTGAACATTACCTCCCTCCACCTATCGGTGGGCGAGGTAATGTTTTCTTTCTTGTTTGTTTTTCTGTTTGCAATATATTGCAAAAGGTTTTGAACCAAATCTGATGAAACTTGGTGGAAATATTCCTTAGGGGCCCAAGAACATATGATTTCATTTTCAAGGTCAAAGATCACAGTCAACAAAGATTCTCAGAATGAAAAATAAAATCCTGATCATAATTTGCAAAATTTTTAAATTTACATCTCTGTGAATTTTTCATTTATCATGATAAAAATTGGTATTCTGGTATAAACAGTGACTATTGATAATTCATTGTCTTTTTCTGTTTTTAAATTAAAATCACAATAATGCAAAGTGAATAACAAATCCTATACAAAAATCAAATACACATATGCAGGTCATATCTTGGAAAATGTTTCTTTTCTTCATTTCATTTCATTTACTTATTTATTTATTTTCAGTGAAACTTATCTGATACTGATCTAATTCTGTTGTCCGTCAGCTTTTCCCTGAAGTTTTTACTTCTTATTCATTTAAATTCGAAATCTTCTGAAATTGGTACAAACACTTTTTGAGTAAATCTCAAAGGGAGATGGATTTTTGATTTTTTTTTACTTATTTATTTTGTAATGAATTTTTAAAGTTTTCAAAAATGCTGTATTTTGATGTCTACCTTTAATCCCTACTCCTGTCTTATTCCAAGGCAGACTCTTTTGAGTATTCAACATACAAATGCTTTGGATTTTTTTTAAATTTTTATTTTCAGGTTTTATTTTATATAAACATTTGAAATTTTGAAGATAAACTGTACATTCACGTTCACCTGCAATGACTCATTCTCCCTTATTTATCTCAAACTCCTCCACGGGGACCCCAGAGGCATTCCCAGGCCAGCTGAGAGATATAATCTCTCCAGCGTGTCTTGGGTCTGCCCAGAATTCGTCACAGAATCAGTGACGAAGGGCAGCAAGGGTGAAGTCTCACACCCACAGGAAACAAGCCGACTTGTCCAGCAATACAGACCAAGCACTTGCTGCGTTTGTACAGGGACTGAATGGCAACAACGGGCCAGACACCCCATACTCCCACAGTAACCTATTTTCAACTCACATTGTCAACATGAGTGGACTAACCACAGACTGACATCTTATACAGAAATTTTTACCCATTTTGCTCAATATAGAGCAGAACAAAAATGAGCACCCATTAACCCAACTTGTTGTCCTAGGGAGGGGCCCTGAGGAATGTGGTCGAATGCTTTCTCCAAGTCCACAAAACACATGTAGACTGGATGGGCAAACTCCCACACAGACTCGAATATCCTTGCGAGGATGAAGGGCTTGCAGTGTTCTGCAACCAGCCCGAAAACCACATTGTTCCTCTTGAATCCTAGGTTCGACTAACAGATGGACCCTCCTTTCCAGCACCTTGGCATAGACCTTACCAGGAAGGCTGAGGAGTGTGATCCCCTGATGGTTGGAGCACACCTTTTGGTCCCCCTCCTTAAACATGGGGACCACCACCCCGGTCTGCCAATCCAGTGGCATCACTCCAGATCCCCATGCAACGTTGCAGAGGCGTGTCAACCAAGACAGCCCTACAACATCCAGAGCCTTCAGGAATTGAATCTTGTGCAGCCCAGGGGCCCTTCCACCAAGAAGGAGTTTAACCACCTCAGTGACCTCTCCCACAGTAATGAGCGAAGTTATCCCCCTCATTCCCAGACTCTTCTTCTAATACAGAAGCCATGTCAGTGGGATTAAGGAGGTCCTCAATGTATTCCTTCCACTGCCCAGCTATAGCCTCATTTGACATCAGCACTGCCCCACCTGTGCTATAAACCCTATGGGTAGAACACCGCTTTCCTCTTCCACATCTCTGAGCCTCAGCAATGAAGGTGCAGAACATGGTCTCGGGAGGAATTTTGTTTTCAAAGCCAGTAAAATTAATTTCTAGTCTCTGGGATCTAGTAATTTATGAAGTATGACAACATTGAGTGGTATCTATTGCAGCGTAGTATCGGCACAGAGAAAATTTGGGGTCGGCGAGGCATGCACTTAAGTGCCCTTCTACACTCTCCAAATGCAGGGATAGTCAAATAAATTTTTCTTTCTGTACAGAGAGGAGCTGGGGAAGAACATCAATGCAGATGAGGCAGCAGCCATGGGTGCAGTATACCAGGCCGCTGCCTTGAGCAAGGCCTTCAAAGTCAAACCTTTCTTGATTCGAGATGCAGCTGTTTTCCCTATTCAGGTCAGTGTAGGTGACTGCCTCAAACTGATGGGGACAAATACAAATCACAGTAACTGTTAAAAAAAAAAAAAAAAAAGTGTAATTGTTGAGGTTTTTTAAAAGCTTTGATGTAGATGAGCTGTATTAGTCCAATTAGAGTCATGAGAAATCCTGAACACAATTCACGTTAATGCTGACCACATGGGATGTCATGGTATTAGGTGGAGTTTACCCGGGAGATGGAGGAGGAGGAAGGTGTCAAAACCTTGAAACACAACAAACGCGTTCTGTTCCAGAGGATGGCACCCTACCCCCAGCGCAAGGTCATTACATTCAACCGTTACAGTGATGACTTTGCTTTCGAGATCAACTACGGCGACCTCAGCTTTCTCAGTCAGGAAGACCTCAGGTTGGAGTTCTTTGACAAAATTTTTTTTTCTTTTTTTTTAAATTGTGCACAGAAATTGGGTTTGTTTCAACAGCGTTCCTGGCATGTCTGTAAATGGTAACAAAATCCCAAGAAAACAGCAACCAAAGAAACGAGAGAACAGGAATTGTTATTAATGTTATTAATTTGTCTAATAATCAATAGGCTCTGTCTTTGAGATTCAAATGTACTTTGGCCCATCACTGAATGCCCTCGTGATTAACTGGATTTACGTGTAAAGCCATGTCGTGCTTGCTTGTGTTACAGTGTGTTTGGCTCGCTGAACCTGACCACAGTTAAGCTGTCTGGCGTGGGCAGTAGCTTTCAGAAGCACGCAGATGCAGAGTCAAAAGGAATCAAAGCCCACTTCAACATGGATGAAAGTGGAGTGCTCCTGCTTGACCGGGTCAGTTAAACTACAGTTAACTGATTGAGCTCCCTCTGTAACACTCACTTTTGAACTGCTTTGGGGAAAAATGTTTTCAAGTAAAAAAAATTTGGCTTATCTTACTAGCAAAGCTTCAGCAAAAGCATTAACTACTGCACTGTCATTTGCCACTATAACAGAAAACAATCGGCATTTTGATCATTTTTAAACCCTCTGGTTGTCATACTGGTTAGTGAGCATAGTTGATTTTCAAGCCAAAGACATTTGAATCCAAGATAATGTGCTCATCTCAAAGAGAAAAAGTGAAAGACAAATGTTTGAGGGTTAATGCACCACTGATCACATAATACCCTGCGCAGTGTTCATTGGGAAACTTGGGGAGGCTTTTCTTTTGCTGGAAAATCACACAATGAAAACAAATTTTAGTGAGTCATGTTCATATTTTAAAGTCTTAATTTTCATACACAGGTGGAGTCTGTCTTTGAGACTGTTGTGGAGGAGAGAGAAGAGGAATCAACATTAACTAGTAAGTTTTTTGCAAACATGAGTCATTGTTTAAACCTATTTTCAGCTCGCACCGTCAGTAGGAGAGGAATAACCACAGACCGATGTCTTGTACAGAAATTTTTACTGCAGCTGCTCAATATAGAGCAGAACCAAAAAATGAGCACAAGTTAACCCAACTTGTTGTCAGCCAATTTATTCCCTAACAAGGTGCATTTATTTAACTGCCTGTGCAGTTATCCAGATAAAGCTGGCACAACCTCAACAAATCTCCATAAGCGCTAGATGGTAAAACCACCACTTACCTATTTACTGCAGTACAAAGTAGCAAATCTAGCTTGAGAAGTGGAGTTAAAATGTTGGATTGTTGCTGAATGTTTAGCATATATGTTGATTATGGGTGTCTATATTAAAAATGACCTTGAGCACTCGAGTGCATACATTGCACTGCCATTTTCACTCCTTCTGTTATGCAGCATAGAGGAAGATTGAATATCTTGAAAGTTCTGCTTGTTTGACTGATTTGCCATCTTACGTAGTTTTGCTGTGCTACAACGTGTATTTTAGCACATGTGAACCATCATAATTTAACTGAGCGATGATTTGCTGTCTTTCAGAACTGGGTAATACCATTTCCACCTTGTTTGGAGGAGGATCCTCAGAACCTGCCCCTAATGTAACTGAACCTGTCCAGGTAACAACATCTCTAGCAAAAGCAACACCCACTGGGCTAGTAATCACAAGTATTGGAAAGACTAAACCAGTGTGAATTCTTGATTCATACTTTCTGATCCAGATAAACTGCCGTGCAATGTGTGCATTAGTTTTACAATTATGTGACGAAACTGAAATGTTGTACAGGACTGTAAATATGTAAATACAGGGATGGCAGTACATTATAGCTAACATTGGCTCTTGATTTGTTGTGTCTAGGACGAGGAGGAAGTACCTCCAAGAATCTGGAAAGGATGGTAAGTATGAGGACAGCAAGGATGAGAGAACAGAAAGACAAGGCTGCCCAGGAGAAGGATGAAGATTCAGGGAAAAATTCAGGTGAAGAAAAAAAACAAGAGAAGACTGAAGAGGCAGACAGCAAGACTGAGGCCAAGGTAAGATCTGCATATGTTGTACCCTGAGAAACATTTTGGTGTGAATTCATATTTGTCTGCAGCTTTATTTATTTATTTATTTTTATTTCATGAAGCATTTGGTGAAAACGTATATTTATAAGAGGTTAGCCTTGACATGCTTGATATTGAAAGTAGCCATCTCTCTGCTGGTGAAGGAGGAAAAGAACAGGGAGAAATCTGCAAACAGTGAGGCAGAGAAGGAGGCAGAGAAGAAGGTTCGACCTCAGAAAAAGAGCAAAATCTCTGAAGACATTACAGTGGAACTACTCATCAATGACATCCTTGACCCCACAGCTGATGACCTGACATCCTCTAAGAAGAAGTAAATCTTGATTTTCATTTATTTTCTGCTCTGGTTTCCTGGTTTTACCAGCTAAAAATCTTTTGTGGTTTCAGGTTGCAGGATTTGACAGACCGAGATCTGGCCAAACAGGAAAGGGAGAAAACACTCAACAGCTTGGAAGCATTCATATTTGAGACACAGGTAAAAGACGGGGACATACGGAAGAGTGTGTGTGTGTGTACTTATTTATTAATTTATTTGTTGGAATGCTGTTTGAACTTATACAAGCTTACATTAATTGCAGTTTGTGAAGATATACAGTTTTAAAGTATTGCATTACATTAGCAGTAATAGAGTTGTGCACATCACAAAGTCCCCTATTTTTATATTCTCACAACAACAAACAAACATACTCATAAAAAAATTATTTTGTGGCAAGTCTGTTGCGGGCGCAACCTGCCAAAGGTCTGGAACCCATGAACATCACCAAAGAATGGGTTTCCCCCTTTATGTTGCTTTGTCAGGCTTTTACTACAGCAGGAGTTTTACGTGGATTTAAGCCCATGTTGATTACATCTGTAACTTGATTATCCTTCTTTACACCACCAAAATTCAATTCAATTTTATTTATATAGTGCCAAATCAAAACAAACAGTCGCCTCAAGGCGCTTTGTTTTGTGGGTAAAGACCCTACAATAATACAGTGAAAACCCAACAGTCAAAACGACCCCCTATGAGCAACACTTGGTGACAGTGGGAAGGAAAAACTCCCTTTTAACAGGAAGAAACCTTTGGCAGAACCAGGCTCAGGTAGGGGCAGTCATCTGCCGCGATCGGATGGGCTGAGGGGAGAGAGACGGGACAAAAGACATGCTGTGGAAGAGAGCCAGAGATTAATAATAACTAATGATTAAATACAGAGTGGAGTATAAACAAGTAAATAAGGTGAATGAAATAAAAGAGTGCCTTATGGTAACCCCCCAGCAAGCCTAGGCCTATAGCAGCATAACTAAGGGGTGGTTCAGGGTCACCTGTTCCAGCCCTAACTATAAACTTTATCAGAAAGGAAAGTTTTAAGCCTAATCTTAAAAATAGAGAAGATGTCTGTCTCCTGAATTATCCAAGACCTTGTATATGAGGAGAAGGATTTTAAATTCAATTCTGGATTTAAAAGGGGAGCCAATGAAGAGAAGCTCATATGGGAGAAATATGCTCTCTCTTTCTAGTCCCTGTCAGTACTCTAGCTGCAGCATTTTGGATCAGCTGAAGGCTTTTCAGGGAGCTTTTAGGACAGCCTGATAATAATGAATTATAATAGTCCAGGCTAGAAGTAATAAATGCATGGATTAGCTTTTCAGCATCACTCTGACACAGGATGTTTCTAATTTTAGAAATATTGCGCAAATGCAAAAAAGTGGTCCTACATATTATTTTTATATGTGCATTGAAAGACATAAAAAAAATTGGTTAGTATTCACAAATGCATAAACCTAACTGTAATGAACATAGTCACCAATTGAAGTTGACTTCAGATTTGAAATTTCCTTTTCTGTTTTTCACCATTTAAAACCCCTTCACAGGCAATCTCTGTGCCACGTATGAAACGGTCCTGTAGTCCATCTGAAACTTGTTGATAAGATCCATTAACAGGCTTGAATGTTAGTGGTGTCTCTGGTATTTTTGTGTTTGCGCTCTGATGGACTGACGACCTGTCCAGGGTGTACCCTGGCTTTTTTCCAGTACAGCTGTTCCTGTTAGATCACGGTTCACTTATTGTGGCTTCACTGTATCGCAGATTAAAAAAAAAAAAAAAATAATTCTGTTTCGTGGAGTTTTCACTATATTTTGGGATTTTGTGGCATACAGGTATTTCTGTAACACCCCATAACTATCTTCATTACTCGGACAAAGGGAGAAATCACGCCTACACCTTTAGCGGAAATAGAAGTAACGGCTGAGGGTGAAGATACTGCACCACCCTCATCACCATAAGTACTGCACAGCTGCATAATTCATCATCATCTTCCTCATTCAAGTTGTAGTAAGAGTGGGAAAGGTTGCAGGGGCAGTAGACTAAGCAGAGATGCCCAGACCTCCCTCTCCCCAGCCACCTTCTCCTTCAGGGGACACCAAGGCAATCCCAAGCCAGCCAAGAGATGTAATCTCTTCAGTGAGTCCTGGTTCTGCCCTGGGGCCTCCTTCTGGTGGGACATGCCCACCTCACCTAGGAGGCTCTGAGGAGGCATTCTGCCCAAACCAGCTGAACTGGCTCCTTTCAATGTGGACGAGCAGCAGCTGTACTCTGAGCCCCTCCTGAATAGCTAAGCTCCTCACCCGTTTATCCATTAAGGAAAAAAGCTATCCAAACCTTTTTTACCTTTTTTTTTTTTTTTTTTTTTTTACAGAATTGCTTTAATTCTGCCACATTGGAGAGTTTTCAACATGAACGGCCTGTTTAATGTCCTTCCAAAGCATCTGTTTTATTTAAGTCAGGACTAAGCCACACCAGAACTTAGTGGACTTGCTCGTTTGTTTCAGCTCATTGTCCTGCTGAGCCAAGTTCACTCGAACTTCAGGGCATGAACTGATGTATGGACGTTCTCCTTTAGGATTTTCTGGTAAAGAGCAGAATTCATGGTTCCATTGATTATGGCAAGTCATCTAGGTCCTGAAGCATCAAAGCAGCCTCAGACAGTAACACTACCACCACCATGTCTGACTTTTTATGAAATGCCGTGTTCATTTTATGCCATATGTAACAAGATGTAAGCCTTCCCAAAAGTTCAACCTTTGTCTTGTCAGTCTACAGAATATTTTCCCAAACATCTTGGGAATCATCAAGATGTTTTCTGGCAATTTTTTTTTTTTTTGGCCTTTGTGTTCTTTTTGATCAGCTGTGGCTTTTGACTCTCCCGAGGTTACCATTTTTGCCTGATCTCTTTCTTATCGTTGAATCACCACTGACCTTAACTAAGCCAAGCAAGTCTTGCAGTTTTTTAGATGTTTTTCTGGGTTCAATAATGGGTGAGTCATCAATGCACTCTTGGAATAATATTGGTAGGCTGGACACTGTTGGGAGGGTTCACCAGTGTTCATAGTTTTCTCCATTTGTGTATGATGGCTCTCACTGTGGTTTGCTGGAGTCCCAAAGCCTTAGAAATGTCTCTGTAACCCTTTCCAGAGTGACAGATGTTAATAATTTAGTTTCTTTAGCTTGTGGAATGATGTGTTGCTTTTTGAGCTGTTTTTTTAAGCCTACTTCACTTTGTCAAACAGTTATTTCTTGATTCAACAGGTCTGGCAGTATATGTGGCTGGTGAAACTTAACCTCCTGAGACCCTGTGTCCACATATGGGGACATTACATCTTGGCTTTTGTGCACCTTATACTTTATTCTGCTCAGTAGTGTTTCATACTTAAAGTCGTGTTGTTTTTATTGTTTTGTTAAGCTATAAAATAATCCCATTGTCCACATCTGAGGACATTTTTTTTCCATAAAAGTATGTAACAACCATGTAACAAAATACAACTTCCTGCTCAAAGAGGAAGCTTAATTTTTATACATATCAGGTTCATCTAATCACAGATATCTAGGAGAAATTTAAAATCCATCGCAAACGGGAGCTCAGGTCTCAGGAGGTTAAAGTTTCCAACATACGTGGTTAATCACAGTAATTTCAGAAATTACTTTTTCAGTTAGGGCCAGGTAGGTTTGGATCACTTTTTCTGTTAAATTAAATAATTTGAAAACAGCATTTTTTTAATTTACTTGAGTTATCTTTAAGCAATTTTTAATATTAGATAATGATCTAAAACATGTAAGTGTGACAAATATGGGGAAAAAGAGAAATCTGGAAGGGCCAAATACTTTTCCTGTACCTCGTTTCTTCTTGTAAGGGCTCAAGAAGTTAATATTCTTTCTCTAGGACAAGCTGTACCAGGAGGATTACCAACGGGTGGTGACCGAGGAGGAGCAGGAGCAGATCTCAGGCAAACTGAAAGAGGTGTCTGAGTGGATGGATGAGGACGGGTATGCTGCCACCACCAAACAGCTGAGAGAAAAACTATCTCAGCTGAAAAGCCTGTGCAAGGACATGTTTTTCAGGGTGGAGGAACGACGCAAATGGCCGGATCGTCTGGCTGCCCTGGAAAGCCTGCTCAATACTTCTAGTTTTTTCTTAAAGTAAGTGGTTAAAGGGAAGAAAATGTGAATAGTTTGTTGTGGTCCAGTAGTTTTGTGTTGACTGAGTTTTTGTTCTTTCAAAGGAGTGCCAGACTGATCCCAGAAAATGACCAGATCTTTACTGATGTTGAACTAAACATGTTAGAAAAAGTCATCAATGAAACAATGGTAGGTGGTGAATATATTAAGTTTCCATGCTATTCTCACATGGTTAATAGTTTTTGAAGACAGTTTGAATTTTCAATAATGATTGTTGTAGTAGTAATAATATTAATATCATTATTTAAAATATCTGAAAACCCTTTTCTCTTGAGAGAAAGCTGAGGTTGTTTGCTCTGACTTGATCTGCCTTTACCTGCTAAAGAAGATATTCTCAAACTGTTTTCAAACACTTTGAGTCTCCATTTTAATTAACTGAGCTTCATCTGTGAAATGTCTATCTACAACAGATGTGGAAGAATGCGACAATCGCAGAGCAGGAGAAACGCTCTCCAAAAGAGCGACCAGTCC
Source organism: Pterophyllum scalare (assembly GCA_024447675.2). NCBI lineage: Eukaryota > Metazoa > Chordata > Actinopteri > Cichliformes > Cichlidae > Pterophyllum > Pterophyllum scalare. Next base: position 5,015 of record JAMQGT020012305.1, on the reverse strand, counting down.
TACTGTCCAAAGACATTGAGTCCAAACTGGCTCTGCTTGATCGAGAGGTCAACTACTTGCTTAACAAGGCCAAGTTTGCCAAGCCTAAAGCCAAAGCCAAGAACAGTACGAGCACAGATAAAAGCAGCATGACTAACAGCACAGCTGAGGAAAAAGTCATCCCGCCCATAGAGGAGAGCACAGAAACCAAGAGCGGTGGGTCAGACAGAAAAACATGCATGGCAGTTATTCTTTCTCCATGATTATGAAAGAAGAATTAGAAGAGTATAAATAACTTCTCTCATATATATTACAAGACTTTTGTTTTGTTTTATTCAGATACAGAAAGTCCAGAGGAGATGCCCCGTGGCAACGCCCCACCCACTGAGGAGAGTACCCTACTTTCAGACTCAGACAGCCAATCACAACCCACAGAAGAATCAACAACTACAGGTCAGCCCACCACACCCATTTGTAAGGATGCTGGAGAACATTAAGAGTTGGATAAAATAATGGAAATGCATAGTCATGTAAATATGAAAGTTTTCATAGGACTCGTTGCAGTTATTACCACTTCCATATAAATTAAGTAGTAGCCAGGTGCTGCTAATCAGGTACACTTAATTAGTCATAAGCTAGTGTGACCACCTCTATAAAAGCAGAGGTTTTGACAGTTTGCTGGTCTGGAGCATTCAGGTGTGCATGCCAATACTGTGTAATGCTCACAGAAGTCCACCACCACCATGAGAAAAAAAATCTGAAATTCTACAAGCTTCACTTAGCTTGTAAAATGTTAAAGTTCATGGTAATACAATCAGAAGATAAGCTGAACATATACGGCATGTTTGGAAGGGTTGCTAGGAGAAAGCCTTTTCTCTCTAAAGACCGTGGCAGCACATCTGAGGTATTTGCAGTGTTGGATCTGAACAAAGCGCAGATCACTACTGGAACTTTGGACAGACAAGATTAAAGTGGAGATGTTTGACTGTAATGCACAAGGCCACATTAGGTGAAAATCAAACATGTCTCATCAACTGTGGGCTTTTTTTTTTTGTAGCCACAGGACCTGGACACCTTGTATTCACTGAGTGTAACAAAGTATTCTAGAGTTCAAAAATATATAATCAAACAAATGCATATTTCATTCAAGTCCATATACGAAGAGGATGCTGAATAAAACATACTAGTGTTAACTCACTGATTTTTTTTTTCCCCCTCCTAATCTTAAAGATAAATGTCATGGTCCTCAGTAACACACATTCACATTTCTTTCTCTGCTAGATTTAAATGAGGGCTCTGGTCTTTGCCTGTTGCCATGGTGTCAGAGCTCCACTGACATTGTTATCCAAGCAGGAACTCAACTCAGACTGAATATGCTGTTTCTGGATACTGGCTTCCTCCCACAGTCCAAAGACATGCGCTCAGTGGGGTTAGGATAATTAGTGATTCTAAATTGCCCATAGGTGTGAATGTGAGTGTGAATACCCTGCCTCTCGCCCTATGACAGCTGGGATACCCCACCCCCCAGAATTTAGTCATAGCAAAAGACACCAGTGTGCAACTAATGTACACAAAGCTGAAGATCAATTTACTTCTACTGATATAATGTACAGATGCTGGTCATAAAATTAGAATATCATGAAAAAGTTGATTTATTTACACACAGACTGATATATTTCAAATGTTCATACTTTTCAGCTGGCCAACATTTCTAAAAATCCTTTTTTTGTATTGGTCTTAAGTAATATTCTAATTTTCTGAGATACTGAATTTGGGGTTTTCATTAGTTGTCAGTTATAATCATCAAAATTAAAAGAAACAAACATTTGAAATATATCAGTATTTGCCAAAAAAGGGGGGACAGAATTTGATAGTTTAAGCTGGATGGATTGTAGCACATTTGAAATTAAGTGTGTAACATCAGATATAATTTGATGTGAACATTCTAACATCAGCAGCGCAAGACAGCAGGCCAGCTCTGTGTCTCTCCCTATAGCTATGGCCTTTTTGTTTCAGACCTCCACAGCTCTGTGTTGGGAGTCTTATTAAAATGGTAAAAAATATGTTTCATTTACTCTTCACAGTATCTAAGACCTGCAGAGGGAGCTTGGTCACTGTGGAGCTTCTGCTTTTTAGCATTAATAAACAGAGTTAATGTAATGCCACTTACACTCAGTATTCATTGTTCCCATCTCTGTCTTCTTTTCTAGGAACAGAGAGAGCCCAACCTGAAAACCACATAGAGGATGAATTATAACAGCTGGAACTGTGAATGAAAAATAACCATATATTTATTGACAGTGTCTAAATGTTCAACTTCTTTCTCAGTCTTTTTTTTTTTCTTCTTTTGTTTGTTCTTTTGTCTCATTGGCCTGTTTATTTACTGCTGGACACTGAGTGGACAGGAATTGGAGGTCTTGTCCATTCCCTGTCTTGTGGGTTTCATCATGGATTCGGTAAGCGATGGATACCACAGAGAAACAGTTTGACACAAATCAAGCCCCAGACTGCATCCTTCCAGACAAAATGCTTTCCATATTCAACACCATAATCTCATATATGCTGATTCAGAGGGAACTGTTTGGCCAGTTTAAAATATCCTTAATAACAATCTTTGACAAAGTTGAGTGCTTTGATTTGTCATGTTAATCCCTGGTCTGTCCAGTGCACTGTCCCCCCAGCCATGGCATGTTATTGTGACGTTAGTATATGTACAAACTGAGTCAGCACACTTCTTCATGGTCTTGGTTGGAGTAGATGCCTTTAGAGGACTACCCATTTTTGGTTGTGCACCAACCCATAATTCCTTTGGCCCTGGAAATTCCTGTCAAAAATGGAAAGTAGTACATCAAGCGTATCTATTAACTACGTAAATTAAAAACATTTGCTAATTTATTCAAGCTTAGCATTAACTGTAAAATTTCCTTCAGAACTATTGACGAAAAATGTCGAGGAGGCCATGATTTGCAAATTTCTTTCTAATTCATGCAAATTAGAGCTGCAACCAGTATCCCATGACCAGAAATGCTGTACATCCAGTATAATCTTCAGAGGGTGGGACTCTGCCTTTCAGTAAAAAGTGTCTTAATTTCTGGGGTTTTTTTATTCTGGTACTTGATAGACATTTAATTTATTGGTAAATGTTCTAACATTAGCAGACCCCTGAAGCTCGTATCCATCACTTGCATTTTTTTTTCATTTGTTTGCCTTATAGGCTAGATTAATATTAAAAAGGTGAAAAAGACATTCACATGGTGGGGTCCATTATGCTGCATTTAGTTTTAGTAACAAACTACTCAGATGCCCCCAACTGTGCGGACAGAAACACAATGAAAACAGTTCCCAAATGGTGATAATTTACCAACACTTTGTTCACATATCTGCCTCTTACTGTTCTGACCTGGCTGGATTAGCAATGAGGTTTTCTACTGATGCCAATAAAGCTTTTGAGAAGTGCTTGAATGTCATTTGGTGATGCCAGTTGGACTGAATGCTTTTAGTCTTTTCTTAAGCTGTGAGTAGAGGTGTTTAGTGTTGTTTACTATGACATGGCTTTGTGGTGCAGATTATTAAATGTTTGCTCCACTTTTTCTGTTAGAACATGGGGGTGAGGGTAAGGGGATTTGGTCTACTGTGTGCTTCTCTATATTCTAAATATTGCAAACAAAGAAACCAGGGTGGGATGAAGACAGCAGTTTGGACTGGGAGATGCAAACAGTGTATTTCTCTAAACTGTTAATAAAAGTATTTTGTTTTTAATTTTGGAGGCACTTTGAAGAGTAATCTATTATGTGTCCCTCAGTTTTTAAGTTTGTCTTTTAACTATAGTACACCTTAATAAGGCCAGCTTGGGGTTGAATTGCAGTGCCACTGTTTTACCATAGTGGCTTTTTTTTTTTTTTTTCTGTACTTTCACAACTAAATTAAGGAAAATAATTTAGTAGTGGCTTGGATTGTAATCATTGATTTAGGCTGCTCATTCAAAGACTGAGACAGAATGGAAAGTGCTATGAACTGATGATCAGTTTACACATGTAGTCATCCTATCATAAGATTATTTCTTATAGTTCCTCCACTAATTTTTCAGTATTTGTCCATGGAGGATGTCACATGTCATTACTTTGTATAAGAATGAGAAACCAAATGCCCGCAAGCAGTACTGTTGTGAGTGAACAAGGAGCACAAGAGGGGACTAAACATGCAGACTTGGAGTGTTCCTCTGTGAGAAGCAAGGAGGAAGTGTATTTACCAACTCTCACTACCTGGGTCTTGTTTTGCGGAGGTCAAAAATCCGTCGTCAGATGGACATCCCAAGCACAAGGTCATCAAGTTTGGAGTTTCAAAGATATGATTGTGTTGAATTCTGAGTTGTAATCAATAAATGGACTATTACTTATATATTGCTTTTCTACTCCGACTGCTCAAAGTGCAATAAGACACAAGTTATTGCACTTTGAGCAGTTATACAAGAAGTTTTCACTCTTGTCACCTCGCCAGGTGGGCATGCATTTCAAATTGATACCATAGATGCATTTACTAAAAATCTTTGATAAGTTTGAATCTCAGTGACCTTGGTCTCAAGTTTACTCACAATTCTGAGATTTTTTAAACTGTCATCGGTGTATTTACTCAGAAAGGATATCATATAGGCTTCTCATACTCTGACGGTCTCTAACACTTTGAAATTTGGCAACCTTGGCACAATTCATGCATTTTTTTAAAAATTTCTCAGTTGCACAGCTATACCAGCACCACTGTTTCAGTCTTTTGGCAGAATGACATTCACAGCTTTTTCCCAACTTGCATTGAGTGAGATTTCATAATAACATTTCTGCTGTCAGATTGCTGTGATCTTATAGATTTTCAGCCCAGGGCACAGTTCCATGCTTGTTTCAATTTAGATTTCTTGCCTTTTATGTGAACATTGCCTGGAATCTTCTGTCAGTGTTGCTGCAGTTTGTCAAAATGATGAAGAGATTCAAAGGACTGATTCAAATGTTGCATAGATTTAAGCGTTTTAAACAACACAATATAAC
>JAMQGT020012304.1:0-55790 GCA_024447675.2 Pterophyllum scalare | reverse complement strand
CCTTTAATTTTGTGTGTGACTCCAAATCCAGGCCTCCATTGGTTAATAAATTTGATTTCCATTGATGATTTTTGTGTGATTTTTGTTGTCATCACATTCAACTTTGTACAGAACAAAGTATTCAATGAGAATATTTCATTCATTCAGATCTAGGATGTGTTATTTGAGTGTTCCCTTTATTTTTTTGAGCAGTGTATTTAACTCTGGGAGGAGAAATGTCAGTTTGGTGCAGTTGACAGTAGGTGAAGGTGCATTTGGCTCTCTGTTGTCATTATCTGAAAGATTTGGTTCAATTTGTGGCTGGGTGTATCTGAGATTACATCGTATTTATTCCCTGTTATGCTTAGCAAGTTTCTCCACCCTGAGAAACCACCCTTATTAATCTCGGTGCTTCTTCCTGAATAGGTTAAACAAGGTTATATATCGCCACCCTCCTAAAATAATGGTCAAAGTCATTTTTTAATTTTATTTTTGTCTAAATTAAATTTTCAACATTTGGTTCGGTTTTTTTTTGTTTTCTGGAGAGTTCCCTGAAACACAGAGACCTGAAGCACAGAGAACACAAAGACATGTTAGAACACATTTGTAATTAGAATACAAATGTGTTCATATTAAACTGTTCCTGGTTGGTGTCTATGTCTCACCAGGACATAGAAACCTTTGAAATTAAATGACCACACCTCATGTACAGAGTGATGATCAGAATATCAAACTTGTAAAAGCCGTTTAACTTTTCTATTTGTGTTAAATATCAACAGCAGACATCTTGGACTGTAAGCATTAAGCACAGTAAAAAACTGAGAACTGTCACTCCAAATGTCTCATGATAACAGGTAAAAATACCGTTTCAGTCCGTGGCCTCAAATATTTCTTCTTTGACTTCTTCTGAAGGTCATCTGCTGTGTCTGCTGCTTTCAAGACAATAAACCACAACAAAAGAAGATTTGGTCTTTTTACTTGCACCGTGCAGCTTGATGTGTTGTGTACAGCCACATTCATGCAGAGCAAGTAATACAGTGGGTACGGAAAATATTCAGACCCCTTTAAATTTGTCACTCTTAGTTTCATTGCAGCCATTTTCTAAAATCAAAAAAATTGATTTTATTTCTCATTATTTTACACTCAGCACCCCATCTTGACAGAAAAAAAACAGAAATGTAGAATTTTTGCAATTTTTAAAAAAAAGAAAAGCTGAAATATCACATGGTCATAAGTATTCAGACCCTTTGCTCAGTATTGAGTAGAAGCACCCTTTTGAGCTCATACAGCCATGAGTCTTCTTGGGATGATGCAACAAGTTTTCCACACCTGGATTTGGGGATCCTCTGCCATTCTTCCTTCAGATCCTCTCCAGTTCCCTCAGGTTGGATGGTGAACGTTGGTGCACAGCCATTTTCAGGTCTCTCCAGAGATGCTCAGTTGGGTTTAGGTCAGGGCTCTGGCTCGGCCAGTCAAGAATGGTCACAGAGTTGTTCTGAAGCCACTCCTTTGTTATTTTAGCTGTGTGCTGAGGGTCATTGTCTTGTTGGAAGGTGAACCTCTGGAAGAGGTTTTCTCCCAGGATATCTCTGTACTTGGCCGCATTCATCTTTCCTTCAATTGCAACCAGTCGTCCTGTCCCTGCAGCTGAAAAACACCCCCACAGCATGATGCTGCCCCCACCATGTTTCACTGTTGGGATTGTATTGGGCAGGTGATGAGCAGTGCCTGGTTTTCTCCACACATACCGCTTAGAATTAACACCAAAAAGTTCAATCTTGGTCTCATCAGACCAGAGAATCTTATTTCTCACAGTCTGGGAGTCCTTCATGTGTTTTTTTGCAAACTCTATGCGGGCTTTCATATGTCTTGCACTGAGGAGAGGCTTCTGTTGGGCCGCTCTGCCGTAAAGCCCCGACTGGTGGAGGGCTGCAGTGATAGTTGACTTTGTGGACCTTTCTCCCATCTCCCTACTGCATCTCTGGAGCTCAGCCACAGTGATCTTTGGGTTCTTCTTTACCTCTCTCACCAACGCTTTTCTCCCACCATTGCTCAGTTTGGTTGGACAGCCAGGTCTAGGAAGAGTTCTGGTCGTCCCAAACTTCTTCCATTTAAGGATTATGGAGGCCACTGCGCTCTTAGGAACATTGAGTGCTGCAGAAATTCTTTTGTATCCAGGTTGCCTCCTGTCTTCCTGGTCATACCCCCCCCCCACACACACACACACAACGCAGAATACACATCACTCATACATGTAGGGTGAAGAGGCCACATGCTGAGCCGCACGGCCACTTGCCCCTCCTTTTTAATTGCACTTTAGTCGCTATAATTCACAACACATCTCGATACACACAGGACCTTTAGGGCAGCCATGTTACACAGAGATTGACGAGATGGGGCTACTGAGGTGACCCCACACAGATCCTCATTACTGTCTGTCCCCAAATTTTATTTGCACTTTAGACATTGAGGTTTTTGGGGGGGAGCAGGGTGGGTGAGCACTGACACCAACATGCAGTTGGTGCTTGGGCACAACTGTCCCCCTCAATTTTAACTGCACCCTATACACCTCATTCATTCACAAACATAAACACATACACTTACAGGTTGGGGAGGGGTGGATGGGTCATCTCACACCCCGATTTCTTACACCTCGCCCGGGGTGGGGTTCGGGTGGTTCCTCAGAGACCAGACTGGCCGCTCCTCGCTGGTTGCCGCCTCCCCCCTGCCCCCCGGGGTGTGGGTGCCTTGGGGTTCCTGGGTGGGGCTGGATGTTCTGACGTGGAAGTTGACCTGCTCCCCTGGGGGTTGTGGCGCGGGGCTGCGTTGGCTTCTTTGGCGTGGGGGGGGGGCTCTGTGGGGGTCGGGTGGTCCTCTGGTGCCCGGTGCTCTGGAGCCCTGCCGTTGGCCTTTATGGGGGGCTGGCTGCTGGAGGGGGGGCTGGCTTCTCATTGCCTCGGGTTCCCTGGGGCCCTTGCTCCTCAGCTGGAGGGGGCTCCATCTAAGGCCTCCCTCTCCCATCTGCTGGGGTAGGGGTGCAGTTGTCTTTGGAATGAGTGGCGGTGGGTGTTCATAGGTCGTAGTGGGCTGCTGGTGGCCTGGGCTTCCTGGGGCTTTCGTGCCTGCCTCTAGCTTCTGATGGGCGGAGCTATGTCATTCTGCCCTCATTGGTAAGTACATTTCATGACAGAAAATGCTCTTGTAATCACAACACAAAATGGTTGGTTTGTGTAACCATGCTTCTGCTTCTTTAACTTTTTTTTTAAAAAAAATTTATTTTTTGTTTTGCCCACACAATTTTAATTTTGCAAATTTTGACAGCATCTTTGATGTTTTATAAAGTGATGAGTTATTTGGTTTACTCACTGGTGCTATTTCTTGTTTCTTCTTACTATCTTCTTCCTCTATTTTTTTTCTTTTCTCCTCTTTCTTTCTCCCCTTTTCTTTTCTTTTCCTTTCCTAAGCCTGTCAGGTCTGACACAATTCTTAGATGTTAAATTGAACGTGAAAGTGTCACACAATATGTTAAAAATAACACAAATAACACAAATAAATAAAGGAGACACACTAACAAGAGGAGCCTATAGAGAACCTATAAAGCTCATCTTGAAATAGTAAATATGTTTGGCATAACAATGCATTCAGATCACTGTTCTGTTTGCAAGATCTGCCAGACATGACAGGCTTAAAAAAAAAGAAAAAAAAAGAAAAGAAATTCTTTTGTAACCTTGGCCAGATCTGTGCCTTGCCACAATTCTGTATCTGAGCTCCTTGGACAGTTCCTTCGACCTCATGATTCTCATTTGCTCTGGCAGCACTGTGAGCTGTGAGGTCTTATATAGACAGGCGTGTGCCTTTCCTAATCAGGTCCAATCAGTTTAATTAATTAATTGAGTAGCACCATCTCAAGGAGGATCAGAAGAAATGGACAGCATGTGAGTTAAATATGAGTGTCACAGCAACGGGTCTGAATACTTATGACCATGTGATATTTCAGTTTTTCTTTTTTAATAAATCTGCAAAAATTTCTACATTTCTGTTTTTTTTTCTGTCAAGATGGGGTGCTGAGTGTACATTAATGAGAAATAAAATGAACTTTTTTATTTTAGCAAATGGCTGCAATGAAACAAAGAGTGAAAAATTTACAGGGGTCTGAATACTTTCCGTACCCACTGTATATCTGAGGAAACCCAGCAGATAGCATCCAGTCATGGACGTGCAACATTCACTCTGTGTTCAGCATGGAGCCACAGTGGACAATGATTTGCATTTGTCTTTAACTTTGCAGCAAACCCTTATAACAACAAAGCATGTAGTGACAATGGAGAGCAAACACTTCTTTTAACCTGGAAGAAACTTCCCATCATCAGTGTGAACAGCCATCTACCATGACCAACTGTGGCTTTAAGTAGATACACGACACTGGAAAAGAAGCACTTATGTAGGAGTACTTCATGTATTAAAGAAGAGCAAAAAGTTAATACCAGAAGAAAGAGATCATGAAGTTGTTGGAAGCATTATCCCAGTTGATGCCCCCATTCAGAAAGGTATCAGAGATAAAAAAAAAAAAAGAACACAAGACCAAATCTTGCAACGCTGAAGATGAAAAACATTAGAGAGAAGAGAAAATTAAAAGTGGAAATAACAGAAAAAAATGAAAATTTCAGAAAGTGCTGAAATGGCCCTTTATTGAAGTTTCACAAATTAGATTAAGGTTTCACAAATCACACACTTGGTTTTAAATACTCTATTAGTGTAGAATAATCTCGTCCAGGTTTGAAGTGTGTAGGTGTTGTGGTTTTGGAGCTGGGGCAGTTCTAGTGTGATACAGATGGGAAAAAGGTGCTGAAATGGCCCTTTATTGAAGTTTCACAAATCAGATAAAGGTTTCTCAAATCACACACATGTTTTTTAAGTATTCTGCTATTAGTGCAGAAGAATCTAGTCCAGGTTTTAAGTGTGTAGGTGTTGTAGTTTTTTAACTAGAGCAGATTAAAGATGTTGAAGGTAGCGAAAAATTAAGTGGAGTGGCCCTTTAGCCATTTCCCGAATCGGAAACCAACTTCAGCTTCGTTATTTGGAGCTGTGTACTTGGTGATAGCGTTAGTGCCGTCGGACACGGCGAGCTTGGCCATCTCAGCAGGGGACAACAGGCGTACGGCGCTCTGGATCTCCCCGGAGGTGACGGTGGAGCGATTGTTGTTGTGCGCGACGCTTCCCCGACGATACGTTCAAAAATGTCGTTAACAAATGAGCTCATGATGCTCTTGGCCTTGGAGGAGATCCCCATGTCTGGGTGCACCTGCTTCAGCACCTTATACACGTAAATAGCACAGATCTCTTTCCTGCTTTGGCGCCGCTTTTTGTCTCCTTGTCGCTATTTTCGCTGGTTCAGACATTTCCTCTTTTGTGTAGGAGTCAGCTAAGCAGCAGAAAGCCAGCACATCTTAAACACCACCCCTTGCACAGTCCCTTATTTATAACATCACTATGTAAATGTAACCGTGCCGATCCTTCTCTGGGATTGGGGCATTGCTCACCCGAGGATCGGCATTGCTTAGAGCAGGTGGTGTGCCATTGGCTCGTGCATTTTAGTTTCACTCGTCCAATCAGAGAAGCCTTTGTGGTTTATAAGTGATTTACTCACTAATGTATTACGTAAACCTCTAAGCGCGACATCGCACGGCTAGTACATTGTTCCCAAATTGTCAACAGACACATTAACAGGGATGTCTGGCAGAGGAAAAACCGGAGGTAAAGCCCGAGCAAAGGCCAAGTCCCGCTCCTCTCGGGCCGGACTCCAGTTTCCCGTGGGTCGAGTCCACAGGCTACTGCGTAAAGGTAACTACGCGGAGCGGGTCGGTGCCGGGGCTCCGGTGTATCTGGCGGCCGTGTTGGAGTATTTGACTGCTGAGATTCTGGAGCTGGCAGGCAATGCGGCCAGGGACAACAAGAAGACCAGGATCATTCCCCGCCACCTCCAACTGGCAGTACGCAACGACGAGGAGCTTAACAAGCTACTGGGCGGAGTGACCATCGCCCAGGGAGGAGTGCTGCCCAATATCCAGGCTGTCCTCCTTCCCAAGAAGACGGAGAAACCGACCAAGAGCAAGTAAAAGACTCCCTACATACCCGGATTTAGCTGGGACAAAAGGTTCCTCATGGGGCCAGTCATTTTTCTTTATTAGTGTTTGTTTTTTGGACAAACAATCTTTTAAACCGTGTTTGGTGTTGCTGTTTCTACATTATGACATACATTTGCTTCTCATGGGGACAATTAAATAGACTGCTGAGCCGCTGCTGTTTCGTTTTTGGTCCTGGAAAATGGAGGCGCTCTCTCAAGGCTGGGGATGATGACGGCCGTGGAAAAAAAAAAATCCATTATTAAAAATGGACCAAGTGTGGAGGGAGGGGTGTTTTAGTTTCGCAATGCTGCTATAAAACGTGCAAAATTGTTTTACTGTTTATCCTGTCATGTTGTTTCAATAAAGAAGTATGTTGTCTTTATTTTTGTTTGTCATCCGGGGACTTTGCTGTCAGTTTGTTCATAGAACAAACGACAGGGGCGCAACAATGGCTTCTGACTGGCTGCTAGGGTTCACAGGGAGTCATTATTTTTTTCATTTCATTTTAAATTTGAGCTCTTCACATTAGACTCTTTGATAAAGAATGGCCTTCAAGGGAACAATGGGAGGTCTTGCAGACACAGTGGTCCCGGATGCTGTTTGCAGCCTGCTCACGTGAGCAGCTTTGTATTTACTGTTAGTCCTGTGTAAATGTGTTAGTAAGCTTTAACTAGTGACAGCTGCTTCAACTTTGTAGACGCATACATTTTTAATTATGAATTATAACTTCAAGTGTGATTTTCATATCAAAAACACCACAATAAATGCTGTTGTGGTTGAACTGGCAAACTCAGGACGACGCGTTAATCTGAACCTTGCTTTGATCCAGCAGATGACTTTGTTTTAATGCTTTTGTGTTGGTAAGTGGCCAGTACTTGCATAGTGCTTTTCTACTCCTACTGTGAACTCAAAGCACTCAGTACATAAACACACACTCGTGTGTCCAAACTCTTGACTGGTACTGTATCTAGTGTCTTCTGAATGGTTACTATCTCTCCAACCTAGGGTTAATATTTATGTTGTTCTGAAATGTGTCTTCAACGTCTCTTGAAGGCTGTTTGTTGTTTTTTTGTTTTTTGGTGAGCAGCTTGCAGCTTTTCAGTGGGTACCTAAAATACTATTCTGCAGCATCCAGGTGCCCTCTGCTTACAGGAAGGTCAGCGTGCTGTCACACTCAGAGACTCGGAGCTCGTTCGTTTGTCACAACATGTAATAATATCTTCCAAATTAAACACACATTGTAGCCACTTACAAAAAACTGAAAAATGTTTGGGTAATTAGATTTTAGTTCTATTGTCAGGGTTCGGTGGCAGTTTTGTTACATCTTCAGGTTTTAACAATATGACACTTTTTCATGATAACAATCCTGTCATAACACTCATGTCTTATATCAAAGTTGGTTACTTACTTCTTGCCCTATGGGATAGGCTCTAGCCCCCCACGACCCTGACCAGGATAAGTGGAGATGGATGGATTATTGTTTTTTTCATGATTTATGAAACTTACACTTCTTTTGATTTACACTGAAAATTAAGATGGCCATCTCCTATCTCTTGTATGCTGAAAGCAAAGCTCTTCATGTGCTGTTGTTGATAAACAGCATGAACAAAAATGTAATTGTCAAATTCACGCAGTACACCTGTAGTGTGTCCCAGGCCTGCAAGGACCATTTGATTTGACTAACTGCATATGAAAGTGCAAAATTGTATTTTATTGGCATGGAAACAATTTTGAGATATTTAGAGAGGAAATAATTCTCTCTGGTACAGCTTGGTGATGATGGGTTTACACACCACCTCCAGTTCCAGTTTCTTAAACTAAGTCCATAAGCCACTAACTGCATATTTGAAGCAAATAACACTGTTCTGACCATCAGAATTTTCTGTGTCTGAAAATGCATTTAGCAGATAACCGTAGGTATCCAAGTAAATTAGAATTGCTAAAAAAGGCCATGGACAAACACTAAAAAGAGCACACAGAATATTCATTTTGAGGGTTTTAATAGTCCAGCATCCTCCTTATCTGGTTCCTGTCCAGCCAGTTGTTGAACGTGATGATCTTGCCAGCTAACTTTTCATCTTCCACAGTCAATTTTGTGTTGAAAGCATGTGACTCCAGGCTCTTCTTGTCATGTTGCACATCATTTTCAGCCATGTACTTTTCTGCTTCCTGGACCATGCGCTCAATCTCCTCTTTGCTGAGGCGACCTTTCATAAATGCTACAAGGTTAGCATAAGAAATCCCTTTATTACTCCCACAATGGGGCAATTGAGTATAGCAGCAGCAAAAGTATAGTACAGTGCACAAACAATAACTAAGATACAATAAAAATAGAAAGTATAAGATTTAAAATAGTACGATAAAAAAAAATCACACAGTGACTAACACTGCAGTTTTGCCTGTTTTTTTTTTTTTTTAGACCTTTGTCAATGGTGATCTTGTTCTCCTTGCCAGTGTGCTTATCAACAGCAGAGACATTCATGATGCCACTGGCATCAGTGTCAAATGTCACTTCAAGCTTGCTCCTTCAGATTGGCTGTGTTCCCAAGTGGCACACAGATTACAATCAGCCAATTACAGACAATCCTGATCTCAACATGCTGGAACACACTAACACAGGAGTAGGTGGTCCCAAGATCAATTCCAGCTGCTGCCACTTTGGACATAAATGCATGGTCAATGTTATTCCAGCAGGGGGCGATAAATGTCTATCAAATATCTACATAAGTTATCCCATATTTGGGAAATTCTTTTAGTTAAGCAAGTAGTTTTACGTTTGCCAGTTTGCCACTTGTTTTCTGTTTTAACAGCAAGAATTGATAGAATGCCATTTTTTAAATATTTATTTCTATATGAGCAACTCTTGATAACTAAATCACTAAATCAATAAGGGACTGCAGATGGAAATTAGCTTTAAGCTCACTAGTACATTCATGTTAATATTGTACATGGTCCCTTTTTAAATAAAATTAAAATTGGAATTAAATTTGCGTGAATTCTAAACAGCCAAAGTCACCTCTCAGTTGATTGCTACTGTAACAGAATAGGTAAGTGTCAGGTGTCCTTGGACAGAAGCCATCTGAGAGCTGTGTGCTCTACATTGTTGCTACACTGGTGCAGGTTTGTGCATTCTGCAGCATCACTTTGGAGGTTACTGAAACTGCTGATCTCTGGACTATAAGAGAAAGACTGGCACTCAGCACCTCCCCCATTAAGGAGTATCCAAGATAGCAGCTGCACCTCTGTTGTAGCTGCCCCTGGGATCAATAAATTGAGAGTCTCGACGGGTGCTTAATTCTTTATTTCGTTTCAGCATTTCTGTTGTGCACCGTGAAAACTTTAAGATAAAAATACAAAGGGAAAGGGCATTAATTACAAAATCAATCCAAAGGAAATAAACACTCGAATAAACAAAACTTAAAACAAAGCAAATATCACAAATACACATCAATACAATTGAACCCAGAACCCAAACAAACCCACACATTGTCACACAATGAACGCACCTCGTTCCACTACCTAAAGGGCACTATTAAATGGATCATGACAGCTACTGGAACTGTGCGTCTCCTTAAAACACAAATGGTGAAAAAGAGAATCCTTTAACAAATACAGCGGAACAAAGGAGAGGGAAAGGCAACCAAACAAATCCCAACAGGCAAACTTATCAAAATGCCTAAAGCAGGAGCCTGAAACAGACCCATCACCACCCCACACCAGGCAAACAAAATGAGGCAGAGCTCCTAATTTAAGGCAGGTGAGGGCTGTAAGACCTGAGGACTTCTTCTCAGCCCTCGCCTAACCCCAGCAGACACTCTGCCCCGTAGCGGCCACTCTGAAAAAATTTGGTGTCAGTTACATCTGTCTTTTCCTGTCTGTGTGTCTAAATGACTGTTTGCAGTGTTGTTAAAGGGATTTTTTTAAAAACACAAATCACTTGTGTGAGTTTTGTTGGATCATTCCACCAAGCACATCAGTGGACCATTTTAAGTTATTCTAGTGAATTTAAATCAAATTAGTTTCAACTAATTCTAGGCCAGACTAGTTCTGACTAGCTCTGCATGCAGGAAGCATGCTAAGCAAACACCCCTTATTAAACAGTAAGGATCAAAATTACGGAAATAATTCATCTTGCTTCTTTTTTTATTTTATTTTATTATTATTATTATTTTTATTAAGCCTGTCATGTCTGGCAGTTTTTGCAATTGGAAGGATGATCCGAATGTGCTGATGTACCAGACATATTTGCTTTTACAAAAACAGCTCTATAAGTTTCCTATAGGCTATTCTTGTTAATGTTTGTATTTATTTATTTATTCATTTATTTATATTTAGTTATTTATGCCAGAGCTGACAGGCAATAAGGAACGGGACAGGAAAGAGTGGGGGGGGGAGCAAAGGGGAGAAAGAGAAAAAAAATAATTGAAAAAAGTAGATATACATACACACACACACATATTCACATATTTATATATACACACACACACACACACACAATCTTGCTGTTTGCAGTAATGTGCGTGCATGCGTCTCTGTCATGGAATGCACTCAGTAATGAGGGTAAGAAACTGCAACCATGTCCCCCGCGATCCAGAGGCCAGTAGGAGAGGACCCAGGGGACCCGGGCCATCCACAGCCCACTAGGAGGTCAGAAGACCCAAGGCTGCACATCCTGATGGCAACCACGCGTCACCCCAGAGGAGGAGGGGGGGGGGCAGACAGAGCACCCACGGCCAAAGGGCAAGAGTCCAGAGAGCAATAGGCAATGAGCCACAACCATGTCCAACAGGTGCCAAGGCTCAGCAAGCCACAGACCCAGGCCCAACTTCTTCCATTCATCTTGCTTCTTAACTGGATTACATCATCATAGCTTCTGGAGGACTTGTTGGATTGGACCGTGCTGCTCCAGTAGGACCTGCTGACCTATTGGAGCTGAGTCTACTGACAGTCTGAGGTTGATGGGCCCAGATTCTCACGATAAAGGAAGTTCTTTGTTTTTCACTCTAATTGTGATTATTGAATGCTGTTGGCCCCTGGCTGTCTGATTTTGTTTTTTCACAGCATTTCTTTACCCAACCTAATTTCCTGGTTAATGTGTGATGTCACACAGCATCACCACCACATGACTGGGAAGGATTAAAAACTTGGACTGAACTATAGTTTAAATGCACTAGAGTGGATTTCTTCTAAACGGTCTGTCAGCATGTTACCCTCAGCAGCTCTTTTTCTTTTATCAATCTTATTGACAACTCTCTGTGTGAGCTACAGGAAGAGCCTGAAGATCAAGAATCATATTTTTAATCCTCTCAAAGGGCACAAACAGAGATTTTAAATCTTTTAGAAGCTCTTCAAACTCCATCATCAGTGGACATCTAATTTTATTTGAGTTATTTATTTATATAACTGGCTTATTTCCCTATACTCTCACCCCCCAACGGGAACGGGGGCAAGGAGGAATCAGTCTGTAATAGTTCAAAAATCTGTCAAAAGAAAATGCTTCATTGTTCTTTTATCTTATATTTATTTATTTACTATGAATATTTCAGTACTCCTTGTGATTTTAAAGCTAGATCTGGCATTGGTATTATTCACCTAAAGTCTTCTTCCTAAACTGGATTTAGTGAAAATTTGGGTGAAAGCATCAGATACTGATATTCATGCATCATCTGAAACCTGGTTTACAAAATTGATTGCTGGTAAAGATGTATTGCAATTACAGGTTACAATCTTTTTCATTGTGCCAATCCCAGAAAAGGTGCTGGTGTTGCAATTAATGTAAAAACAAACAAACAAACAAACAAAAAAAAACTGCAGTCCAGTCTTTACTGTGTGTTAGTAACACTTAGAATCTCTTGCCCTCAAACTTTTTAAGGGCTTTTTATTACTATTGTAGGTTGTTATAGAGCACCCTCAGCAAGCAGTGAGGCCTTAATTTAAGCAGCTATTCACCTTAGATTTGAATGAAACTGGTTATCATCTACCTCAGGTTGGTTGTTTTTTTGGCCTTTTATGGCTTTATTCAATAGTGTGCAGTGGAGAGAGACAGGAAAGCAGGGGGAGAGATAGATATGGTGGAAATGGCCACAGGTTGTGACACAGCTGCCTGCACCCCCACACAACTGAGCCACCCTGTCGCCCTGCCTCAGACCGTTTTAAATCAACATGCAATCCGTTAAATCTCACACAATTAATTTACAGCCCAACTTGTCCAAATCTTAAATGTCCATTGATTTACATTGATTAACACACCACACAAATATCCCCATATTAGTGTTTTGCAGATGATATCAGTGATCAGTGTGTGGTGGCTGCTGTCAGACAATCAAAGCTCCCAAAATTAAGACCACAAGTAGTTTTAAATGGGATTTTAAGCATTTCTGTGAGCAAGCTTTCTTTCATCATTTATAGGACTGTGACTGGAATATAAACCACCTCATTACTAATGTAGAACTGCCATGGAAATACTTTTACAATGTTTTTATCAAAATGATGAATAAACATATCCTTGTCCACAGATTTAGAGTAAAATACAGAAACAATCCTTGGTTTGCTCCTCAGCTGTCCGGTCTCTTTGAAAAAAGATTTGCCTGATGGCCACGCCTGAAAAACAAAATCTGAGGTAAACTGATTTTTAGACCGCTCACAAGTTGTTCAACCTCCTTAATTAAAAAGGTCAAATCACAGCTCTACCTCTCCACAACTACTAAACACAAGAAACAAACATTTGAAATATATCAGTCTGTGTGTAATGAATGAATATAATATACAAGTTTCACTTTTTGAAAGGAATTACTGAAATAAATCAACTTTTTCATGATATTCTAATTTTATGACCAGCACCTGTATACAGTTAATGATTTTAAATATATTTCTGTTTTTCCTTCTTAATTATTCTTCCAATTTCTTTCTTCTGAGACTGTAATGGCACCTAACCACTACAGTTTCATCTCTTTGATTTGTCTAGATCTGTTTTAGTTTAGCAAATGTCTGTGGTAAGGCTACAGTGGAAAACATCTTAAAAGAGTGAGGGCTATGATTTTCTTTTTCCCCTTGACACCCACCTGATACAGCGTTCGCGAGCCTTTCCAGCTCAAGCAGGTGTTGTTTTGATAAGTAGCCCTTTCTCCTCAGGAAATCACAGATTAGTGGAAAGCAGTTAATCTCACTGGTTAGAACTGCAGTGCCGACCTAAGAGGTCAAACCCCCAGTTACTAACATAAAGTTGGTTGGTTGTTTGACAAAACTCTTCCGCTGCCCCCAGTGATGGCAGGCAGAACACAAATAATATGATCTTTCCACGTCAAGATTTTGACGTTAAACATTGTAAACAAAACATACATTCACAAAGTAAAACTACAAACAGAAACAAAATGCAAGAACTTGTAGTTTTACTGTAAGGTATCACATGAGAATACCTAAAATCAAAAAGTCAGGGGAAACCACAGAGCTGTGATGTCATGGAAGGTCCCTCAGTGGAGTACAAATATATGAGTGACGAGGAAGTGCACCAGAATCAGAGTGTGTTTGTTTGTGTCAAAGATGGAAGTAAAACTACTGCTTAGTGTCTTCGCGCTGCACGTTCATGGTGAGTACTTTACTTTTTATACTGACTGGTTGTGTTTGATCTGATAATTACAGAAATAAGACGGTAACCTACATCACAGCATTGAACGAACACAATGACTTGACTATACTTCATAATACCTAACATATAGTCCACTTCATGTCTGTCTGTGGTAGTTTGTGTTCTTTTACATCTGGATGGTTTATCATACAGTGAAAATTAAGGTAGAATGACAAACTTTCATGCTTCTTACAGAAACTGTTTCATTTATCAGTAAAAAGCATTGTTGTCTGAGCTCATGCTTGAAAGGAATAGATCTGATATGTAAAGCATATTTTTGGCCATTACAACCCCAGAGTGAATTTCTGTTTGGATTTCCGTTGTCATTTTCACTTCAGCTGAATTCATTTTTATTCACAAACCCCATTCCAAAAATGAATTCCGTTGAATAAAATGGAAATAAGAATGGAAAACTATGATTTGCAAGTCTCTTAAACCCATAATTGATTCACAATAGATATGAGGCATTGTATCATTTCATGAAACAATAAGTTCATTTTGAATTTAACGGGAGAAACATAGGAACCAATGACCGGGAATGGTACTAAAACGAAACAGCTGGAAGAACATTTTACAGCTAATTAGGTTAACTGGCAACAGGTCAGTAACAGAAATAGGAGCATATAGTGAGGCAGAGTTTCCCAGAAGTTCTAGTTTGTTATCAACACTAACTTAAAAAGCCTGCATCTCTAGTGCAGGTTTATGGAAATGGCAGCTGGCACATCTGGAAAGACACCATCAATGCTGAAAGGTTTATACAGGTTTTAGACAATGGGTCTTGCTGAAATATGCAGTAAGTAATATGCTATTCACACTATTAAACTGCTATTAAAACTGCATGGCTTCAGAGGAGAAGATCCAGATGTTGAACTTTTTTTACAAGTGAAAGCATTTGGTGCATCATGAAACAAAAAATATAACAAAGAAGACCCAAGACTACTGAGCAATTAGAATTCTATCAGACAAGAATCAAAGTCCAGCAACTGCTTTGTGCAGTGAACCAGTTCACAACATCTCAGATAAATGATGTAAAATGAAACTTGTTTAGCAAAGTTCATTCTACTACATTCTATTAGAGCATGTACGTGGACTGACCCTCTAATGTTTGTTAGCAACAGAGTGACAATCATGTTTTTGTATTTGGTTCATAAGAATACAGATCAAAACATTACAATGAGGAAAAAAAAGGCAAATGAGACTGGCTTTAGATTTTTTCATGCAGTATTTATGCACACAGAATGTAACCATGTATAAATGTATTCAAATGTTATTTTCACTGTATGACCAGAAGTATTGAAAATTTGATATAAGATTGAATAGATTGAATAAGATTGAAATTTTAACCTTCTTTAGGATTCATACGTGATTTTGTATGAACGTCTACTGTGTGTGTCATGTTGTTTGAACTTTTGCGATGCATACATTTTAATTTACACAGAGTCCTTATTGAAGAATTACATTGTCTGTAGAAATCAGGTTATGAGAGCAAACAGAGACAGCCAAAGTGTACTGATGAAAGGTCATTGATATAGTCACTGGTCATTGTCATGGATTTGCTTCATAGTTCAGTTAATGTAATAGCTTGACTAGTACAAAAATGTCTTGATGACCTCGCTGCTGGTGTCAGCCACCCCCCACACTACCCACTCACCGAAAAGAAATGTGTTTTCCAAACAGCTCATTATTCTCACCCCACAGAAAAGAAAAAGCCCCCATGAACAACCTACAGCGAATATAGTTTTTCCTCACGCCCAGCCTACTTTCTCTTTCACCATGAAAGGACTGACCACAACACTTCCTGTCACTACAGCAATGCATTAGATGTGCAACAGGGGGGCTGCTTCTTTTGTAGCTGCATCAAACAACATTTTTTTCCTGTCACACCTACTCGACACACACACACACACACACATACACTGTATCAGGTCAGTGGCAGAGGTGGAAACGATGAGTCAGACTGTGAAAAACAAGAGTTTAACTTTGGACATCTGTGTGTGTGTGCTTGACTTTGTAATTCCAATAGAATGACTGTTCAGTGGTATTTACCATGTTAGGAAATGCTATATCTATCATCACATTGTGCTGTTAAAGTGACTTTTTAAGAAAGTCAAATTTCCTTTTATTTGATTGCAGTTTCACTTGCAGTGTGGCAGCGTGTGACTGTGTTGAAAGGTCAAAAACTCAGCTTAAGTTGTCCCATCACCAATGCTGACAAGATACATGTGGACTGGAAGAACCCTGAAGGATATATCATGTTTTTCAATCGCAATCAAGGTGAAAATGGTATATCCAGTCACACCAATCAATATAAAACCAGAAAAACTACAAGAATCTCTGATGAATGCTAATTTATTAAACAGCTTTAAAAATAATTTGTTTCCAGCCTTAAAGGACAAACGCTACAGCATCAACAAACTGTCTGAGTCAGAATTCTCCATCAGTGTTTCCAGTGTCACCTTTAAGGATGGAGGCAATTACACATGCTCTCAGTATGGCCACCACCCAACTGAGAAGAAAGTGGAGGTGACAGTGTTAGGTGGGTATTATCTTGCATCTTTGATTTTGTTTACTGGTGGTGGAGACACCAAAGGTCAGACTTTGACAGTTATTACCAACACATTACCCCATATTGTTCATGTTTCACAATACTGTACTAACTTTTTCTTTGGTGTTGATTCTTCCGAAGGTCTTCCCAAAATGTCAAAAACAAAGCATGAAGGAAAGATCGCGATCAAATGCACTGCTGAGGCTAATCACTTTGCTCCTCAGATTTCTTGGAAAATCGATGATGCGCCTGAACTCCTTGGTAAGTTTGAAAAAGTGACGTTGTTAATTTCAGTTTTAAAAAATTGCAGTAACTCACGAAGGCCCGTCAGTCCGATCCCCAGCTGGGATAGATCCCAGCAGTTAAGAACTTTATGAATTTTCCTTTGTCCCAAAAGTAGCGGGAGTCTTGACACTTTGTTGTGTTGTGGCATTTACATCTTTGTAGGTGTATTAAAATTAGTGACAGCAACCAGAGTGGGCTCCTTCCATGATGTTAGTATCGCCCACGTTTTCAGTGTTCTTTGCCACTATGACGAGACTAACAGTCATAACATTGAAATGTTTTTCTTAAATAAATTTAAAAACAGAGATTTTGGCTTTTATCTTGAATTCCACAGAAGAGTAGTTTACATTATGATGGCTTGTTTTGATCAGGGGTTAAACTTGCAGTGGTGTCCGTTGATGTAAGCTGGTGCACCTTCTCAGCAGTTGATGCTAACTACATCTGTTCCATTCCACAGCTCACACACAAATACAACAGGAAAATAAAAAATACACCTCCATTGCGATGACAGAAATCATCCTGCCGGTGAAGAAAAGAGTTAGTGTGAAGTGTCTCGTTCGCCACCCTGCACTGCATTTAAACCCGCTGATGAACTTCATAACAATTGGACGAGACTGTGAGTATATCTCATTCATTCTTGGGATGATGAGAAAGAGAAGCACGCCACAGCAGCAGTCTGTCTGAAACATTTAAAGAGTAAAACTTTTATTAACCACAACTTGTTTACTGTGAAGTACTTCTGCATAAAGTGCTCAGTTTGAGGAACAATGACTGTGTAGTCGTGACATCACAGAACAGGGAAAGCACTGGGTTTTTATTTCTCATGAATTGCGCCATGAAACACTCCACAGTACCAGACTGTGATACTGACCAATAATAATAATTATAAAAATAAAAAAAACAGGCTTAAAAAACAGCTTCGACCTGGATGTGATTAGACTGCTGAACCTTTCCAGCCCCATGTACTGGCTATGTACCTCACACACTACACATATCAAAACAGTGTCCCCTAATGCGCCATACTCACACACCACCATAAGTCCTCACTGCACATACTTGTCACTTTAAGAACTCTGCTGTCACCTAAAAATTCCCTCATACAGAATGATGCTGTACCTGTTTTAGTTTTAGTTTGGTTTACTGTATTCTTATTCTATTTTACTTCTTCTACTTTATTTACTTAGTTATGGATTTAAATTCTTTTTATATATTTTTGTTTCAACCTACCACACACACCGAGACCTGAGAAACTATATTTCATTCACATTATGTCTCATAGTCTGAATGACAATAAAGCTGAGTCATGTAATTTCCTCTTTCTGTGTTGTTCAGAAGTCTAGTTTCTTCTATTCTAATAGGTAAAAAGGTGTGTGATTTGTAGATTGAATGTCACTGGTTGTCAGTTCAACTTTATCTGAACCAAATGTCCCCCCATGTAACAGCAAGAAGTTCCCATCCCACAACAACTTCACACACCGTTCAAGGGTCAACACATTTGCTGGGGACAACAACTAGCCAGACCAGGCATGACAGAACAGCAGTGCACTCCACGACAAGAAATGGGAACAAGCCCTCATCAGAGAGCTCAACTGTTCGCTCAAGTCTGCAGTTTTCCACCAATGACCCAAAGATGGCTACAGCAACAGCTAGACCTCCTCTAAACCCTGTTACAGCCACAGGCCCACATCTCAGCACTAGTGGTGAGTGAAAACTGTCCTTATTTGTATTTTGTTTTTATGCCACATGGGCTTCAATTGATTAATATTTAATATCAGATACCAAACCTTAGGATGAGCTCAGAGACATAAAAGAAAGTAGCAAATAGATAAAAAGTATTTGTACAAAAGGCCATCCAGTCTGCCATTATATTACATGGTCCGGGCTAAAGAGCGTTGGTATGACCCCCAACCAGCGTCAAATCGGCCCATCCGCCTACACCAATTAGAAGACTCGGAATCCGTCTCGCCATCAGGCGAGGAGAGGAAGTCAGTCGGAGCTGCTAGCAGGGACGATTGGCAGATGTTTATTCCCTGTGCGGACTTTCTTTCTCCTCTTATTCTTATTGCTGGGTTAGTGGTGTGCGTCCATGAGACTGTAAGTGCTGTTATTTACCCTGTCGGTTCCTTGAGTGTTGATATTCAGTTCCTTTCTCTTTGATCTTATTTCGTATACAGTAGTAAGCTCGCGGCACACACCTTGTTTGCTGTATGTTGCCGCCGTTAGCCGTTGTGAGCTCCTGTAATGGCGATAACTCACTGTGCTGTGGTTATTCTGTAGTTTATTGACGATGTAAAGCTGCACAGCCGTAGCGGAGTAGTCACTGCTATACGGCCACTAAGGGACCGTCTCTAAATTGTCATATTGGTGTAAGTGTAACGTATGTACCCACTCTTTATTCATATAGTGAGTTTGTCATTTGTCGACAGTCCCTTAGACTGAGAACATGCCAGCCGCAGCATTGCGTATATTGTTTATGTCCAGTCATGCAGTTCAGGCAACTATATACAACTGTATGTTCTTCTATCCAACAGAAACCACACCATCTCACACCACCTCCCACCACTTCACTCCCTCTCATTAAGTTCTACTCAATCCCACACACTCCAATCCTTCTGACTCCCCACTCTCCGCAATCACTGTGGGGATGTAAATTGTGGAATAAGACTGTTGTTAAATAAACAAGTGGACAATAACTACAGCGTGGACAGCGGATTCATTTAATACGAGGCCATCGGTTCTGACCGGACCAGCCTGTTGAGATTGTAGGCACACAAGTCAGCCCCTTATTTCACTGTTCATTCTCACAGAGGTCAAATCAGCTGGTACACCAGTAAACCTCCTGCACAGTATTAAAAAGCAACAAAAATCATTTAATGAGACAGTGCAAAATTAATATAACACAATTTTGCCTTGAGGCGACTGTTGCTGTGATTTGAATTGAACCATTTCACATTACAAGTTATGCCATGACAATCCCCCCAACCCACCCATGTGAAGCTGCAATTCTGTAAAAAGGAAACAACTGTAAACTTTAAATATTATATACTATAATATAGTAATATGATATGATAGAGGAGATAAATGAGCCTACACTACATCTCTTAGTTGCTGCTCAGTGTTATGTGTTAAATATATTACATGAGCTGTGGTGGAACTATGGGGTGGAAACAAGCGAGATCACGTTCTCAAAATTCAGTAGACTATCTGTAAACCACCACTGCGGTTGTTATATATACCACCAGATCTGTTTCCTGTGATGGAGAGCTCAGACTGCAACGTGAAACTCTGTCATGCTACGTGCATTCTTAGATTGGGAGGATGAAACTCTTTGGTGGAAGAAAAAATGGTTCCACAAGCATATCTGCTGTCAGATATGCTCCAAAAAAGGCAGTTTACATCTTCTGTCTTCAGTATTTCTAAACTTGAACACTAAAGACATTTAGCTGCATAAATGAGAGCATACAAATCCAGGGTTAAACAACATCCAAAGTTAAACAAAACTTAAGCAGAACAAATATTTACAATATCTTCCATTTTAGCTTTGATGTCTGTCTTCCAGGCTCAACTAATGACTGTAAAAGACAACACTAATAAAAATAATTAAATAGTCTTTTATACAGTCATTGGGTTCAGCCAGGGTGAGCAATGACACAGTTAATGAGCACAGTAGGTATATTTATGTACTTGTGAGCACAGCGACAGCTTCAAAGATGTATGCTGGCATCTAGTGGTTATTCTGGACAACTACAGATAAGTTGTTCCATTTGAAGCAGGGTTGATCCAGACTGTGGCATTGTAATTATTGTATCTCTTTTCTTTATTATTCATTAAAGGCTGGACATATGCCCCTGAGACCACAGAGAACATCACCATTGATAACAACACGGACAGTAACACAACAGGTACTTTCACACTCTGTCTACATAGTTCCTCTACTCTGAGACTCACAGAGAACAATGTGACTTAAGTGTGTTTTAAAGATCATTAAAGTTTGGGATTTTGTCCATTTTCAGGAAATTCTGGCTTAAATATGCACATGAGGACTCAAGGAAATTCATCACTGCTGGTCTTCCTAGTGACATGTCTGATCTGTGGCCTTCTAGTAGTTGTAATTTTTTTCGCCATTAAGCTGAGGAGAGCACACATTGCCTGGAAAAGAGGTAAGCAGATCATGCTGGCACACTCACACTGTCAGTGTCAGACTTCATGTTTCAGTTTTAGCTGAAGCCATAGTTTGTATGTACATGATTAAAAAACCATAAATTCATTCAGCAGATCTGCTGCACTTTCTGGAAATACAGAGGTTTAAATGGTTTAAATGTTTTTTAATTCATCTTAAAAAAAAAAAACATATGACAGTTTTTATTGTTACAGAGAATGAAGACTCTAATCCATCAGAAGAGAGCAGTAAATCTAAATCAAGCCATGAAGAAAAAAACGCCCCAGGACAAAGGAGAAGAGGTACATTTTTTCCTGATTTTCTTGTTTTCTTGAAAAACTTTTGTTGAGAAGGTTTAATATTTGCATATAAAATTGTGTTATATTGTCTATTTAACATGAATATATTAAAATGTACCTTACGAAAACATGACTAGTAGGGGAGTGGTTGCTCACTGTTGGCAGCCTAGAGAAACAGCACACTTGCCAACCAAAGAATAAAGGTCACCCTATATAAGGAACTCATAATCATAAATCTATTCAATGTTTCCATATTCCATATTAATGGTGTGGAGGAGCCCATTCATTGACACACTTTCCCAGTACACTGTAAGCCAGGGGTGGGCAACTCCAGGCCTCGAGGGCCGGTGTCCTGCAGGTTTTAGATGTGTTCCTGATCCAGCACACCTGAATCACATATAGAAGTCATTAGCAGGACTCTGGAGAACTTAACTGCATACTGAGCAGGTATTTCAGCCATTTGATTCAGGTGTGTTGGATCAGGGACACATCTGAAACCTGCAAGACACCGGCCCTCAAGACCTGGAGTTGCCCACCCCTGTAAGCACTGCCTTACCCTTTCTTAAAAGGAAAAATGTGTCATTTATTGAAATTAGAACTGTCTTATCATGTGAGTCTGTTTATTATTATCAGTCTATTATTTAGTCTTCATCTCTGTTTATACCTTTCCAGTACAGTTTGTGGTGACACACCTGTGTTTACCCACAAGCAAGGCAGGTGTATACAGAATAACCTGTTTCTGCAATGACTCAGTAATTCAAATTTGTTTTTGTCCCCCCCACCCCCACCCCCTATCCACTTACAGGTCTCTTTAATACAGCCTTCACACAGTATGTTGTTGAAGAACCAACAAAGACAATGACTTCAGTGCAAAACACAGCTGCTATCACAGCAACAGCCACACAACCTCAAACTGCACCACAAGCTCAAGCCAAATGTGACATGAAGGAGACGTCCCTCTAATAACAGTCTTGAAAACACAGTCACTCACTTATTATTAGGAAAAAATATGTGCTTACTTATTCTGGGAAGCACCTACCATTGCTCCTTAGCAGCCTCAGTTCTCGGTGCCATGGATGCTGTAAGATATTGGAAACATTATTTGAAGTATCGGCATCATCTTTATGTGATTCATCACATCATTTGTCTGCTGTACGTTCAACCTTGCTTTCACTCTGTTACATCCCTATGGCTACTGAAGTCCAGTGAAGTCACTGTTATGTTCATGAAAGCTGTTTGACCTTTCTGTGTGAAATTATGTAATATCCAGGTGGTCATTTGAAGGTGGTGAACTGTGGCCTTAAACATATGCACATGGTCAGCCGACCATTACACAGCCTGGACTGTTGAGCTCCATTTGGACCTACAGTTGTGAGCTCATTATCTGCAGCCTGAAATTTATCAGACCACATTATTTTTTTCCTGTCATTAACTCCAAACCCAAGAGGCTAGTTTCATAAATACTCTGATCAACCCTTCTTACACCAGCAGTCATGCTATGGTCAGAATGCTTGAGATGACCTTTGTCCTTATACAAGTGTTTGATATGAAGATATGTGAAACTCCAGACCTGTATCTACAAGAGTATAAGCACTGCACTGCTGCCACTATGGATTACTGATAACTTCAAGAACAAGCATGTGTACAGGTGTTCAGTGTTTGAATGTATCTTTACACAGAATAGAATGTGGCAGCACAAGCTTATAACTGTAGTAGAACTCTTTAAATACTACATGTAAGTAGCCTTTTATGTATATATTTTGTATGTACATGTTGAGAATGTAGAAATAAATGATATTTTGCTGGACCATATTGTCTTTGAACATGGATAAGCAGTCTGTGGGGAAAATTCTTATAATATGCATATTGGCACTGTACGAGTTTTTCTCTGAAAACATGATTGGTCTTAGCATCATAACAGTAAACTCTACTTACAATATGCATAATCTTTATGTAGTTTTACAAAGAAAAAGCTTAATTGAGTGCAGAACATGAATATATACTAAACAGAACAATCTCGAAAGAAAAGGTGATTAGCCTACTACACCTACACCATGACATTAAACACAAAGCTGCCATTTTAAGCCATGCGGTCATTCACAACAGTTATGAAATGCTGATGATAAAACCGGAAGTGGGAGAGCGTGTGTTTGGCGTCATCCAAGTCTCATTGGCGGACAGACTCAAAGGCCGCGCTGATTGGATGTTGTACCGGTCATATAAAGGGTTCGGATAAGCGTTCGCCCTCCTTTCCCTTCTCATACCGGCAAGCATCTGTCGCTGTTGCCGTATTCCATTCCAGGCCAACAACACCCACCATCAACCTCGGCTCAATAACTCGGTAAGGCAATCTTAAATATAACGGTTTTAATAAAAATCGTATTCTGTTAGTGAAATAGGTTTGCTTCGGTGTGACTGATTTGCATTGTCACTAGTGAAAATTAATTTTCTGTTGGTTTAAAATTACTGGCTTTAATGTGAACGAAGACCGTTAACTATGTCGATGAAAATAATTTACATCCTTATTTTCGGGATGTAGTCACCGGCTCAAGTACTGCTTGGATTAATGGAGGCTACTTAACAGAGTGGGGAGGGTGGAGATTCGGAGGCGTTCGAGAATGTTCTCGAACAACCGTCAAGCTACCCGAAATGAACTAACTTCCGGTTTGATTTTCTTTCCAGAACAAAAGCTCAAGTTTTGTCAAACGTCTAGAATTGTTTTAGTATTTCCTTGCACTTTAACCACATTTTGATAGAACAATTTTATTACTGGATTGCTTCAGGGTAAAGGTACCTTGTTAGTGTACTGCTTAAATATTATACAGCTATGCAGTTTTTTTTAGCGGATTTCCGGTAGTGTCACTAGCAGTTTGCTGGGAACGTGACTCTGACTCATGGCCGTTCCTCGCACCATGCTTGCACAAGGCCGATTTCTTTCGTTTTCTGTAAATGGGGTGGGTCGTTTGCCTTTAGCGTTAGTAGTCAACACTGTTCTCATAAAGGCTTTAAATTTTATGAAAAGACAGACTGATTCAAATTAAGTGTTGCGTATAATTAAAGCAATCAAAACGGTTCTATTGTGCAATTAGGTTAAGTTGTTTTTTGTAATTGAGTTACTTGTAGTCTGAAGTGGCTTAATAAATGCAGTTGTTTAATTGGGTTAACTTTTTTACTCTAAACTTGTGGAAAGCTTGAGGTAAAAAATAGCTTCACTATGGGAGTTTATAATTGTAACATGATGATCTTGCATTTCTTTAGGAAACATGTCAAAGGGACCAGCAGTTGGTATTGATCTTGGGACCACCTACTCCTGTGTTGGTGTGTTCCAGCATGGCAAAGTTGAAATTATTGCCAATGACCAGGGCAACAGGACCACACCCAGCTATGTGGCCTTCACAGATACGGAGAGGCTGATTGGTGATGCAGCCAAGAATCAGGTTGCCATGAACCCCACCAACACTGTCTTCGGTAAGGGGAAAAAATAATTCAATCCTGCCATCCAGAAACTAACATTCTTCAAGTAAATTGTTGTAAGTAAGCATCTGAATTTACAAGTGATCAGCTTGTCTTGGAGCAGCTGATCCTTCTGTTAAAGGACAGTCTTAAGTCTAAGTCTTATGGATTTGAGGGAAGAATGATACAAATCTGGCATGTCTCAAAGCATCATTTTATTATGTAACACAACTTTCTTTCAGATGCCAAACGCCTGATTGGCCGTAGGTTTGATGATCCAGTTGTGCAGTCAGACATGAAGCACTGGCCGTTTGCTGTCATCAATGACAATAGTCGCCCCAAGGTTCAAGTTGAGTACAAGGGTGAAACAAAGTCCTTCTACCCAGAGGAGATCTCTTCTATGGTGCTGACAAAGATGAAGGAGATTGCTGAAGCCTACCTCGGAAAAGTATGCTTAGTTTTATACCCAAGAGACGCAAATTAAGTTTTCACGTGAATCATGAATGCATTTTTATTTTTTATTTATTTTTGTCTATTTCAGACTGTCAACAATGCTGTAATCACAGTGCCCGCTTACTTCAATGACTCTCAGCGTCAGGCCACAAAGGATGCTGGCACCATCTCTGGCCTCAATGTTCTGCGTATCATCAATGAGCCAACTGCTGCTGCCATTGCTTATGGATTGGACAAGAAGGTAAATGAGAACTGAGTTTATACTGGCTTATAGCCTGTGTCTTAAGCTGTCACTTTGCAGTTTCTAAGCACTATCTGTTCTCAGGTTGGCTCAGAGAGGAACGTTCTCATCTTTGATCTTGGTGGTGGTACCTTCGATGTGTCCATCTTGACCATTGAGGATGGCATCTTTGAGGTCAAGTCCACTGCTGGAGATACTCATCTTGGTGGAGAGGACTTTGATAACCGCATGGTTAACCACTTCATTGCAGAGTTTAAACGCAAGTACAAAAAGGACATCAGTGACAACAAGAGGGCTGTTCGTCGTCTGCGCACTGCTTGTGAGAGGGCAAAGCGCACCCTGTCTTCCAGCACTCAGGCCAGCATAGAAATCGACTCTCTGTACGAGGGAGTGGACTTCTACACCTCCATCACAAGAGCTCGCTTTGAGGAGCTCAATGCTGACCTCTTCCGTGGCACCCTGGATCCTGTGGAGAAATCCCTCCGTGATGCCAAGATGGATAAAGGGCAGATTCATGACATTGTATTGGTTGGCGGCTCCACCCGTATCCCCAAGATCCAGAAACTGCTCCAGGATTTCTTCAATGGAAAGGAGCTCAACAAGAGCATCAATCCAGATGAAGCTGTGGCCTATGGAGCTGGTAAGGGTCTTCAGTGAAATAGAGTACACTATGTGATTCTAGTTTATGAATTCAGTTTAATAATTGTCTTATTGGTCTTTTTTTTTTTTTTCCCTCCCCCGCAGCTGTCCAGGCTGCCATCCTGTCTGGTGACAAGTCTGAGAATGTGCAGGACCTTCTGCTTCTGGATGTAACCCCTCTGTCTCTGGGTATCGAGACCGCTGGAGGTGTCATGACTGTCTTGATTAAACGCAACACCACCATTCCTACCAAGCAGACCCAGACCTTCACTACTTACTCTGACAACCAGCCTGGTGTGCTCATCCAGGTGAGGACAGCATTTATTCTGGCCCCTCAACATTTTGCAGTGACCTTTATGCCTGCCTTTTGTGATTTCCACCAGACCAAAATGGCCTTCCTTGTGAAATTGAAACAAATTATCTGATAACCTTGTTTCAACAGGTTTATGAGGGTGAACGTGCCATGACAAAGGACAACAATCTGCTGGGCAAGTTTGAGCTGACGGGCATTCCCCCTGCTCCTCGTGGTGTTCCCCAGATTGAAGTAACATTTGATATTGACGCCAATGGCATCATGAATGTCTCTGCTGTTGATAAGAGCACTGGCAAGGAGAACAAGATCACCATCACCAACGACAAGGGTAAGTCTTAAGCCAAGTTTTGACAGTAGTCAAATGTCTGGCAGTTTCTGACGTTGTGCTTTGATTCTAGGTCGTCTCAGCAAGGAGGACATTGAACGCATGGTTCAGGAAGCTGAGAAATACAAGGCAGAAGATGATGTGCAACGTGATAAAGTGTCTGCTAAGAACGGCCTGGAGTCGTATGCTTTCAACATGAAGTCGACTGTGGAGGATGAGAAGCTTGCTGGCAAGATCAGTGATGATGACAAGCAGAAGATCTTGGACAAATGCAATGAGGTCATCAGCTGGCTGGATAAGAACCAGGTAATAAAACACACACACACCACAGTGGTATGAATTTGCTCCTGAAGACCTAAACACCAACATGTCCACATCTTGCAGACTGCTGAGAAGGATGAGTATGAGCATCAGCAGAAGGAACTGGAGAAGGTGTGCAACCCAATCATCACCAAGCTGTACCAGAGTGCTGGAGGGATGCCTGGTGGGATGCCAGAGGGCATGCCTGGTGGCTTCCCTGGAGCTGGTGGTGCTGCTCCTGGTGGTGGATCCTCTGGACCAACAATTGAGGAGGTCGACTAAGCATCCATTCACATCAACTGCTACCTCGGAGATGTCTTCTAAGTAACCCTCCTATAGCACAAGTTACAAGCTAAAGTGAAATTTAATGACAAACGGGGTTCATTGATAACATTTATGGCATTGTTTGCAACACCGGTGGGAGGGAACAACTTGTTGGCATGATTGAGCAGTCTCCTCAAATGTACGTTTTGTATATGGAGAGGTTATTGCCTTGACAATAAATCTTGCAACCCTATTGTGCAATTTTTTTTTCTCTCCCTCCCCTAGCATTTAATCTTAGATCACCTAATTTGTCACATGCATAACTGGTAATTATGGATTCCTATGGGATACGAGCCGTTTCTAGGAAAGTCTAGCCATTACGTCATAAGACGACACTTAGTGCTAAATTAAAAATATAAAATATGTAATCTAAAACTGCATGAATAATGGGATTCTAATAGTGGTTTTCAGTACTGAATTTCTTACTTTAAAGGGGGTGGGATTAAAATTACAATGTCTAATGGTTTTATTAGACCAATTAAAAAGCAATCACCTTTTCAGAATAAGAGTCTGCACCGTGGACTTAAAGTCAGATTAGTAAAGCATAACTGTCTCTCCAGCTTCCTCACAGTCCAAAGACTGGACGTGGGGTTAGGTTAATGACTCTTGACATTTGGCACTCATTCACCTGTAGGTGTGAATGCACCTGTCTGACCAACAGACTGGCTACCTGTCCAGGTTGTACCCTGTCTCTCCCCCTGTGGCTGCTGGGATAGACTCAACCACTAAACCTATTTCAAGGAGTGCAAGTAAAGGGCGCATTTAACATCTTAATCAAAAATGTGCTTTATTCAGATTTTTGAAAAACTGTAAATATGGAATGGATTATTTTATTCTTTATGGTCTCATAAATTTAAGCACCATAGTTTCATACATGTATTTTGTGTTGAAGCTTGTAAGTCAGTGGAAATGCATGTAAAAAAAATTAACATTTTAACATCTTATTTCAAGCTCTAATACATTATGCAATTTTTACTTGAAAATCTGCTGGGCCTGGAGAAGTTCAAACTCACAAATCTTGTAACAATAGAAATTAAATTGAAGGTATGGTAAAGATGGCAGTATGACGATTATGGCAGATTTATAAGCAGTGATAACAGGCTGGACAATTTTCATCAAGAACATAAATTTAGCTCACATAAAACAGGAAGTCTCCACTGAAGTTTATTCTGCATTTATATTTAGATAAGCTTAGAAAACTTAAAAGAAACATTTAAATTTTTTAGACATTTTCTCTTAAATTCTACCGTTGAGTATGTTAGGCATCAGTGTTGTAAATTCTCTGCAAAATGTCCGCACAGTACACATTGAACAAGTTTTTAACCGACTTCTTTGAAGTGGGAGAGAAGCTTAATTTAAAAGGATTTTGCACATTGTAGTTCTCCTCAAAAATACTGTGGTTTCCTTTCATTTTTTTTGTTCTGTGATTCATCTAAAAGGACTGGAGGAATGGTGCTCAGCACAAAAATGCTGATGTCACAGTTACCTATCGTCACCTTGTGACTGCTTTTGTGCCTCAACAACCAACACCATCAGTAACAAACTTTTTTATAAAAATATTGTTATACTACTTGCAGTTTATTAAAGTTTAGGGTTGTTATAGCTGTAAAAGGGTGGGCCAACATCATATTAAACTCTATGGATTAAGAATAGGATGTCAAGTTCATATTTCTGCAAAGTGAATACTTCAGGCAATATAATGTAATCAGTGTTATTCATTTCACTGGTCAGTGGTCATAATGTCATGCCTGACTGGTGCATACCTGTCGTAGATGTCTTTCTCCCACATTCTTGCTGTCAGCTGGCTCCTTGTAAACACTGATTCACAGACAGATATGTGGGATACACAGGCCTCTTTCACAGCAGATATCTTGACTTCATTCCAGGAAAAATACAGGTATCATAATGACTGCACTGCCATTAGAAGAAGTACTGCTTTGTGGATCAGAGCCAGTTTTATCCTGCTGTATTAGAGTGGGTAGCTGCAAACAATAGGTGTTGCCCAAAAACAACCAAACTGCTTGAAACTACATAGCAGCTGTATGATGATTTTGTGCAGTTACCATATGTTTTCTGTCTGAGTGTGTGACTCTGTGAGTTTTGGGAATCTGTGCACTTGGTGTTTTGCTCTGACAACATGAAAGTCCACGTCTCTGATAGACAATCTGCTGCCAAGTCCTTTTTTACACTGCTGGAATTGCAGCTACTAGAACACAGGTTAGACAATTGATCAGTTACATTTGTAGACTATATTTCAGCAAGAATTTCTATCAATCAATAAAATTAATTTCACTGACTAGTTTCACAAACTAGGGAGGTTTCCACATCTCCTTTATTAGGCTATTGGAGAATGTCAGACCTGAGCACACCGAGTAACCTTTAATGTTTAAGTGCATAGAGTTAGGAATAAAGAGTGGCACAGTAATATTACATTAACTCAAGTTAATATTTTTTCTGTCCAAAAATAACAAGGTAGTGTTGTATTTTACTGTTATATTTTTTATGTTCTTTATAGATTTCTATTACCAGGGAAGGATGTTTCATGCCTGAATAATGTTAATGTTTTTACCTTTATTTTGAAAACGCTAAACAATTGTGAATCATTAAATAAACAATGACTGTGGAATACAACACAGAGAGCAGAGAAAACAGAAAAAAATCAAAACAAAAACTCTGTTACTTGGAAATCGGAGCTTTGGACGGGGCACTTGAAGGCAGCATGTGTGATTTGCCGTTTCCATGGTTGCACTTCTGAGCAGCGGAAGAGGAAAGGGTTGAGTACATGAGGAAGTTCGCCTGCTTTATGTTTATGGACAGTGACACTGTGTAGTGACTGTACATTACTGCTGCAAAGCTAGTTGTAAAAGTTTGCTATGTTTTATTTTATGGCAACATAATAGTGACCGGGACCTTTCTGTGTGGAGCATATTCTCCCAATATATCCGTTGTCCCCTCTATCATGTTGCAGATATCTATAAACCTGTCAGCCTGTGTCAGCGACCTCAGTGCCCAGGAGGCATCCTAGTCAAATGCCCGAACCACCTCAACTGGCTCCTTTTGATGGCTGCACTCCTCACACTATCTCTAAGGGAGAGGCCAGTCACCCTTCAGCAGAAGCTCATTTCCGCCACTTGTATTCACAGTCTCATTCTTTCAATCACTACCTGTAGCTCATGACCATAGGTGAGGGTGGGGACATAGATTGACTAGTAAAGTGGCAGCTTCGCTTTCACGCTCAGCTACCTCTTCACCACGACAGCATCACTGCAGAGGCAGCCCTAATCAGTCTATCAATCTCCCGTTCCCTTCTCCTGTCACTCTTGAACAAGACCCTGAGATACTTAAACTCCTCCACCTGGGGCAGCAACTCGTTCCTGAACCGGAGTGGGCACTCCACCCTTTTCCGGCTGAGGACCATGGCCTCACACTTAGAGGTGCTGATTCTCATGCCAGCTGCTTCACACTCGGATGCGAACCGTTCCACTGCAAGCTGGAGGCCACCACTGATGAAGCCAACAGGACTGCATCAGCCGCAAAATGCAGAGATGAGATTCTGAGGCCTGAGTTTCTGGGGGTGGCTGTGGCTCGTTTGGTAGAGCAGGTCACCCACTAATGGTTTGATTCCTGGCTGCTCCGGGCTGCATGCCAAAGTATCCTTGGGCAAGATACTGAACCCCAAGTTGCTCTCCAATGCAAGCGTTGGAGTGTGAATGTGTGTGAATGTTAGATAAGCACACCCATTCATACACGCACATATGGAAGTGCTTGTATGAATGGGTGTGAATGGGTGAATGCAAACATGTTGTATAAGCGCTTTGAGTGCTCAATTAGAGTAGAAAAGCGCTATATAAGAACTAGTCCATTTACCATTTACCAAGGCAGAAGCCTTCTACCACGTGGACACACCTAGAAATTCTGTCCAAAAAAATTATGAACAGAATCGGTGACAAAGGGCAGCCCTGGTGGAGTCCAACACCCAC
The DNA here is from genome assembly GCA_024447675.2 of Pterophyllum scalare. NCBI lineage: Eukaryota > Metazoa > Chordata > Actinopteri > Cichliformes > Cichlidae > Pterophyllum > Pterophyllum scalare. The sequence continues at coordinate 24,746 of JAMQGT020012304.1, read as the reverse complement.
AGGAAACGAGTCTGACTTATGTCCAGCAATACGGACCAAGCTCTCACTGTGGTTGTAAAGGGACTATACTACTGCACATAAAAAATGTGTCCAAGTTAATTGTGTCCAAGTCAACAGCATCTAGCTGTTGACTTGAGGTAAGGATGAAGATTTCATTATGCCATCCACTTTGTGCAATCTACTGGCAGCAAAACAGCCCCAGATATGATGTTACCATCACCGTGGTGGTTTAGTAGTCATAGGTTTGGTTTATTTTTACTTCTCCAAACTTACTTCTTGATATTGTGGCTTAATAGCTCAGTCTGACCATAAAACATTTCTTAAGGAGGCGTTTGGCTTTTCCATGTGGGTAGCTGCAAATTTTAGTTGAGCTTGAAGGTGCTGATTTTGGGGCAGCGGCTTCTTTCTCGGTCAGCACACTCTCATGGTGATGTAAAACTTGTTTCACAGCAGACAATGACGCTTAGATATTCACTGAGTTCCTTGGACTTTCCCATTGTTCCGAGTATAGGCCAATCCAGTGAGTGTTGTTAAACAAATTATTTTCATGCCGGTAAAGAGTACCAGTTGTCAATCATAAATCAGTAAGGAGAAAATAATTGGCCTTGGTCTTCTGAAGTTAAAATATTGTAGAACATTCAGCAACACTTATTAAAAGGTTTAATTGAGTGTATGTATATTGAGTCTATTTAAATGTGTGCACCCCATACTTGTTGTTTTTTTAATCATTAAAGATGTATGCTGTACAATAATTCCACCCTGGAAAACAAACAGCTCAAAGAGATGATTAAAAGCTCCAAATTACCACAAATTAAACATTCATGGCCATGATGAGTGTATGTAAACATGTGACCACAACTGTAGTGCTCAGGTTTTGTGCAGTTTCTCTGAGCTTTACACGGTCTGATCCTGGGGTGAATTTGCTGGGACATCCACTCCTGGGAAGCTTTGTATTAGCACACCTGAATGCTCCAAATCAGCAAACTCTTCAAATACTTCTGCTTTTATAGAGGTGGTCACACTTTCTAATAATCATTTAATCAAATGCATTTGCTTAGCAGCACCTAGCTGCTACGTACCTTCTTAATTTGTATGGAATCAGTAAGGGTGTACTTAGTTTTACAGGACTGCATGGAGCCTTGAGAAAACTTTCTTTTTCACATGACTGTAGTTGGGTCATTCCATATAAAATCAGTAAAATATGAGAAAATTCCCACATGACCTCTTCAGAATCAGTAATGAAGCATGCAAAATTTTCAAAAGTTCAGTACTATGAAAACTGCCTGACTGACCTACCCTTGAAGTATAGTACCAGTCAAAACTTTGGACACACTCTCCCATTCATCCGAACCATCCTACCTCTTCAGCTTCTGACCACCATTTTAAAAAGCCATCGTTAATAAAAAAAAAACACCTGTACCGTCCCAACCACAACAACTTCCTCAACAAACTGGGTTTCTTTGTCAGCAGAAAAGGCGTATGCTCACAGTGACACAGAAACCTGGATATAGGGTTAGGTTTGGGTATAAGTGATGGGTGGGGGCTTTTCGGCTACTCACTTATTGTACCTTGATGTTTAATGTAGACTTTATTTATTTACATGCAAATTTTGAGCTTAGGTAATTTTAGACTTTTCTATCACAGCTATGAGAATAGAGTTCATGATATAATCCTTCTTTAACTCTATTTTTCCCAAAGTAGATGTATGTATTTCAAAGCAGTGACACAAAAATGATGATTATCCTAAACTATGATTAGCTTACTTAGCCCAATTATTTTGGTTTGTTGGTTGCACTGTTTTATGACTAACTTGATATAACCTTCTCTTCTTAATCACTGTCAACCACACAGATTAGTGAAACAGTTTTACAGCACAGACATTAGATTAAGGAAAAGAGGCATCCTTCTCCAAGACCGTTGGTTCTAGCCAACCTGTGGGACCTTGTGGAATCAGACACATAAAGCTTGACTCAGCAGAAAGCCTACCAGCTGCAGCAACAAATGCATATTGGCCAACATGATCAAATCAGATTCTTATTTTTCAGAAAGAGAATGCTTGCAGTTAATCTCAGCAAGCTGGAGGGAATGAAGATACAGATGAAGATGAAAGTGAAGATGAATGTTCAGGTATACAGTAGGTATGGAAAGTATTCAGATCCCTTTAAATTTTTCACTCTTTGTTTCATTGCAGCCATATGCTAAAATCAAAAAAGTACACTCAGAACCCCATCTTGACAGAAAAAAACAAAAATGTAATTTTTGCAAATTTATTAAAAGAGAAAAACTGAAATATCACATGGTCATAAGTATTCAGACCCTTTGCTGTGACACTCATATTTAACTCACATGCTGTCCATTTCTTCTGATCCTCCTTGAGATGGTTCTACTCCTTCATTGGAGTCCAGCTGTGTTTAAATAAACTAATTGGACTTGATTAGGAAAGGCACACACCTGTCTATATAAGAGCTCACAGCTCACAGTGCTGTCAGAGCAAATGAGACTCATGAGGTGGAAGGAACTGCCCAAGGAGCTCAGAGACAGAATTGTGGCAAGGCACAGATCTGGCCAAGGTTACAAAAGAAGCACTCAAGGTTCCTAAGAGCACAGTGGCCTCCATAATCCTTAAATGGAAGAAGTTTGGGACCACCAGAACTCTTCCTAGACCTGGCCGTCCAGCCAAACTGAGCAATGGTGGGAGAAGAGCCTTGGTGAGAGAGGTAAAGAAGAACCCAAAGATCACTGTGGCTGAGCTCCAGAGATGCAGTAGGGAGATGGGAGAAAGTTCCACAAAGTCAACTATCACTGCAGCCCTCCACCAGTCGGGGCTTTATGGCAGAGCGGCCTGACGGAAGCCTCTCCTCAGTGCAAGACATATGAAAACCTGCATAGAGTTTACCAAAAAACACATGAAGGACTCCCAGACTAGGAGAAATAAGATTCTCTGGTCTGATGAGACCAAGATTGAACTTTTTGGTGTTAATTCTACGCGGTATGTGTGGTGAAAACTAGTCACTGCTCATCACCTGCCCAATACAATCCCAACAGTGAAACATGGTGGTGGCAGCATCATGCTGTGGGGGTGTTTTTCAGCTGCAGGGACAGGACGACTGGTTGCAATTGAAGGAAAGATGAATGCGGCCAAGTACAGAGATATCCTGGAAGAAAACCTCTTCCAGAGTGCTCAGGACCTCAGACTGGGCGGAAGGTTCACCTTCCAACAAGACAATGACCCTCAGCACACAGCTAAAATAACAAAGGAGTGGCTTCAGAACAACTCTGTGACCATTGTTGACTGGCCCAGCCAGAGCCCTGACCTAAACCCAACTGAGCATCTCTGGAGAGACCTGAAAATGGCTGTCCACCAACTTTCACCATCCAACCTGAGGGAGCTGGAGAGGATCTGCAAGGAAGAATGGCAGAGGATCCCCAAATCCAGGTGTGGAAAAAAACTTGTTGCATCATTCCCAAGAAGACTCATGGCTGTACGAGCTCAAAAGGGTGCTTCTACTCCATACTGAGCAAAGGGTCTGAATACTTATGACCATGTGATATTTCAGGTTTTCTTTGTTAATAAATTTGCAAAAAATTTCTACATTTCTGTTTTTTTCTATCAAGATGTGGTGCTGAGTGTACATTAATGAGAAATAAAATTAATGTTTTTTGATTCTAGCAAATGGCTTCAATGAAACAAAGAGTGAAAAATTTAAAGGGGTCTGAATACTTTTCGTACCCACTGTATGATAGCTTAGGAGCAGCAGCACACTCCCCAAGCCAAGAAGAATCCTATCTTGAGTCACACTGAATATCTAGAGACACAAAAAGAAAAAAAAAAGAAAGTGAAGAAACAAGGTAAGTTGAATCCTTTCCTTCTTTGTCCTTTAAATGCTAACTCATTTAGTGTGGCAGTTAATTGGTGACCAAAGTAATAGATAATATGAGGACACAGACACCCAGCATGAGTGGCGGTCAGAAATGTTCTGTTGAATGCCTAACAGTGACGTTATAATGAACACATTCGATGTACACTTCTGTAAACCACTGTGGCAATGTTAGAACTGTTTCCTAAACAAACTCAGTGAGAACAGACCATAACCAGCAATGTGAATCTTCCTGTGGTGAGAGCTCAGTGGTTCCTACTGAGTATGTAAATATCAGAAGATGAGTCACAAATTTGCCTTTTAATGTTAAAATGAGCTCAGTATTTTTGCCAAAATAGCTGGTTTAATTAGTGTTATTCAGTTACATGGTTGAATTTGGTCAGTATAAACTGTGTGTGTGTGTGTGTGTGTGTTCATCATAGTGGAAGAACATGACCAGGTGTAGAACTGATACATTGACTAGTTTTTGGACAGCTCTGTGGCACGTGGGGATAGGAACTATTCATGTATGAAGTTTCACCTTTTAAAGAAGCTTCCTGACCAAAAAAACATATCCAGGCTTTTCCTGTAAGATTAAAATATATGACTGAACAGTTATGTAGTTTGGCCAGTAGATGGCAGTAATTGATATTAAATCAAGATTTGTGAAGGACTCCGTATTAAACTAGAAGGTGGAGGCCATTTTTTTTTTCAGTTTTGCTGAATATGGCACCAAAAGTATAACTTTTAATGTTTATGTTTAATTTGATTTAACAGCATGTTCAATACAATATAGATATTCTGCTGGAACAGAAGTCTGAAAAGCCTTATTTATCCCAATAAATCTAGAAACATGTCATTTTAGATAAGCTCAAAGGGTAGCTCTGCACCTGACCTTGTTCATTTTTTTTTCTGTTGAACTAGACTTTCACTTTATTGTCTGCTCCAAATTAATTAAAATTAAGCAGATAATAGTGCTGCTTAGATGGAATACAACAAGGCGAATGGCAAAAGCAATCAAAGCCTTTACTTTTAAACAGCATGAAGATGATAAAGGATAAATGGCCTTCATTCATCACTTAACAATAAAATGGTGTCAGCAATTTAATGAGATGCAGGCAGTGATGCTGCATACAGTGAGAAAAGGGCCTAATTCAGATGCTTTCAGAGTAACAGCTTTTATTTGAGTGAAATTAGATTTTTGTTTTGTTCGGGTGGATCACAATAAGTGGTCACTTATTCAGTGAGGATCATTGTTGTTGTAAAGGAGATCTGTCTTTCCTTTTTCTCTCTGCCGTGTGAGCAGGGGTGGGAATCTGTGGTGGGAACAATGCCGCATCTGTTTTTGCTCTCCCATTGACTCGTGCCGTTGTTTCTTCTTTTTCCTTCAGACACCGACACATAGTCATTTCCCTCCAACATAGAACTGTCATTTTCATTTTTGCTGTCATTAACCTGTGTTGAGTGATACTTAGCAAGTGTGGGTCAGCTTATAAAGTACATTGTTTCAGTGGAAAATGACCATGTTGTATTCTTACAAAAGGCTCAGTTTCACAGGGATGAGGTAGCGGACATAATCTCATCCCATCATAGTCCTCTCTACTACCTCCTCAAAGCGTCTAAGCCCTTTTACACAATACCATGGCATAGTTTACAAATCCAATGGACATTCCTCATTCAAGCAAAAGATTCCTATTTAGGCAACTCTATTCATTCTCTTCACAATGTTTTGCACCTATTTCACTTGAAATATTGCAAAAGGATTTTTGAGTCCGTATGACCATTTTTTTTCTTTTCATTTTCTCATTCAGTGTTGGTCATAATATCCTCCTGCCTTTTGTATTTATGTGTCCGTATCTTGGGAAAGAAATAGACTGTGGTGTTTTGTCAGTGTTGAAGGCATCACACCTAGCTGCATATAATTCATTTTCCAACTTGTTTGAGTCTGAGTCATTAAAGAGACATCCCTTACCCTTTTGGCCTCATCAAAGTGAAGGGCCCTACACCTAGGCAACCCTCCCCTCCAATGCACAACATCATGGCGGGAGAATTAGGCTCCTCTTGTCCTCCCAGTAAGCACAACAAAGAGGCTCTCTACTATTTATTTTAATGAGATCTTTTCATCACCATCAGAAAGAGCATTTTAGTCTGCAATTTTCAAGCCATTTCATAAGCTGAAAATTGCCATTTGTGAACCACTCCCCCACTAGTAGCTCTCAAATACACTCTCATTAGTGAGCCTGGAGGTGAAAATACGAAAATTATCTGTAAATACAGGCTCATAATCCCTCATCTGTTTCAGATTCCGAAGTCTCTGATAAGGCCCAGCTCTTTTTGTTTGAGGGCATCATCACTCTAATAATGGTGTAATGCCTCTTGTTCCTTTGACCTCTCACCACAGGCATATGTGGCTTTCAGGTGTCAATAAAACTTTTGATATGAAAATGTCATTAATAAATCTGCTTACTCATAATTAAAATCAACAGTTGTTATTATATGTATGCGGACATTATTATTTAAGAGCTATGACTTACTGATGCAAGTGTTAGTCATTGGCAGTTGTATTGTAACTTGGATAAATAAAGAATGAATACATCACAGGGCTGTAGACAGCGGTTGCGCTGGGCTGAGAATTTCACCGGTTTGCAGTCGTAACTCTTTGCTGTTACCACCGTTAGCCTATACTGACCGATACCCAGGGGGACCTCCGGCCTATGAATTCTTTCTGGCTATATCCCTGCTTCTTTATGTTGTTCTATTGAACCTCGCAGCCATATCCTCTCTAACGATGCCTTTTCTGATGTCCAATAAAAGGGACTGCCAATAAAAGGAGGCATTGATACATTGTTGACACATTCCTACTAATACGCCACCATCTCAACTGTGCTTTAAAGCTTAACTCACCTCAACAGTTCCACTAAAAATGAAAGTCACAAGTGCAAGGATACCTGTGACAGGTCTCCTGAGATGACAGAGGATACATAGGTTCTGCGCACTGAAGACCTACTACGAGCAAGAATTGGGACATATACATGTGGGACCTATTCAGACTCATCAAAAGAGAAAATCATTGTTGATGAGTCACAAGTTGTTATCAAACAGAAAGCTTGGAAGTCTGATGGAGGACATAATGGAGCGCAACATCATAACCCTGGGTCATAATAAACCCAAATGTGGCTTTTATGTGAAGGTGCATGCACTTAACCAGGAGATGCCTCATAATGTAAAAAAGGTCTGTATATAAAGGAAAGTTCTTTGAGCCTGTAGCATCTGCTTATGGTTGAAATCACTGAATGAGAGCTTTATATTTGAAATGTGTCAACAAACTCATTGACAGCTGTGTACTGGTCACTCTGAGGCACAGACATGCTCTTCAGACAAATTGCAATTATTAGGACAGACGCTAGGAGCTGCACTAGCACTGGCAATGAATCATGGACCACAAAGCTATTGGTATAGTTACATGACTAGGATAGGCTTTCAGAAAATATGGAATACAGTATACAATATTATTATTTTTTAATGTGTAATAATTTACACTTGGGTTTTTTCCCATGAATTACTTTTATCATTTAGCTTTGCTTTGTCGGAAATGGACAAAGGAGGTTCTGGTCATTGAGCCCATAAACACATTCTGTTGTTTCTTTATATTATTTAAAGATTTGTATTTATGGTGCACTAAAATAACGAGAAAGGCTGTCATCATTAACTAGTCTTGAAAGGTTATTCTGATCTTGAAGACATTTTTAAGATACAGTTCATTAAATGCAGCTTTCTCATGATCGGAACACAAGCACAAAAATGTTTGTGTGATTATTTGGTTTTGCAACAGCTAAACATATGTTCATTTAGTAATAATACTGTGCATTTTTTGCCATCTCAGACAACAACTGAGATAGTGTTTTCTGATGTTTCCTTTAGTCTAGTCTGGAAAATTAATTTGGAAAAGGATCCTTGCTGTTTTTATCTGCCTTCTTCTTCACTATACAAAAAGGGGCATGTCTGGCTATGCAGTGCTTATTATGAGTTGATGTGTACAACAAGAACATCAGAGCCACATGGTTAGGCTCTTAGAGATCTCTGCACCTGGCACAGTGGCATAATTGGTCAGGATGGCCCACATTCCCCATTTGTCGGGCCACAAGACTGTTTGCTGGCTATAATACCCCCAGCCTTGTTCACCCATCTGAGCCCCAACCCTCTACAATGTCTCATATCATCACCATTTACATAGTCAAGAGCCATTAGCTTTTTGCAATGGTAAACAGAGACAGAGCCTTTCCCTCTTCTGAACCCTTGCGTTTTGTCATCTTCCTTGTGAATTCGCTTATTAGTTTTCCATTGCCCTATCCCCCCCAAAGACATGTCTTACTTAATGGGGGACACAGGGCATAAAAGAAAGGGCAGCAATTTGCATGAAGTCTGTTTCCCATTTCAAGGGATCAGTCTTGACTTGAGCGTGTTCAGGCAACTGTTTTAGCAAAGCTTTACAGACAGACCTAATTGAAAATAATACAAACACATTATATTTTTGAATAAGATCATTTTAAAACTACCTTTTATCCTATCATTGTGCATGCTAATATCGACAAGTCACACAATCAGTTGCAAAATTAGTGTTATTTGGATGGTTCATTCTACATTTACTGACATGCAGACATGAGCAGGTTTCTCCAGGACTCTTTATTAGTCATCATTATTGTTATGATCCTAAATTAAGTAATGCTACGGAATGTGATCAGTGTCAATTTTATTTAACAGTAAAATGCAGTTTCAAATGCGCGCACACACAGAGATGTCCTAAAAAAAAAAACCTGAAACAAATTTTCATAATTAGAATAGCTACACAGCCACTATCTTACTTGTTTATTGCTATCTTCTTGCAAAGATAGCACCGTTCTATATACAAATCACATCAGTTTCACAAATCAATATAACCAGACAAGCTAGCTGTTACTAGCCTCTTTAAAATACCCCATTTGGCCTTTTAAGGAGAGCAGCCATCTGAAGACAGCTTGTGATAATTAGACATGTTATTAAATGTACACAATTTCCTAATGCAGCAAATGCTTAGCCTGGCCAAGTGGCAGAGTGGCGGTAGTGATGATTGGCTTCATCGGGGCTTGTGCCTCCTTTGATAGAATACAGAAGTAGCAGATCAATCTTCTGCTATTGCACTCAGCCCTCAGAGTCCCTTCTCCTCTTGCGGGCCCTTACTTCAAAGCCAGGGGAACATAATGTACAATCTTTTAATAGCTTTAGACCAAAGCTCCAGGGAGCTCTTGGCCACTGTATACCCTGCCTCAGTCTAAACACCTAATCAAGATTACCTGGGCTGGCCACAATGGCAGCTAAATGCAATTCAAGATCCACAGCCCCTTTGAAGTCTTCATTGAGAAAAGCAGATGTTTCCTGGGTACAGGAGGTAATGCAGCTAGCTGCAATTGCCAGACTTTGTTGTGACATCGTCTTACAGAGAAGCAATTATGGGCCTCCCAGTTTAGTAAAAAAGATATTACACAGCTTACAATGCTCAAAATGCAATACGTGCTCGATAATTTGGTCCAACTGATTGGGATTTTTATAATGGCTCACAAAAGGCAATGGCAGGTAAATGGGTAAAGGTGAGAAGTGCAAAGTGTTTGTATGTGGGTGAGTCTGTATAGTGCTGGACATGCTGTAGTTTACAGACAGCTGCTCTGTGCTTGCAGATCAGCAGCACCCAGATGACTAGTTAGTGAGTTCAAGTGTGTTTCAGTTAATGACCAAACACATAGAGACAAAGCAGGTGTCCTATAGTACTGAGAATATACTCTGTGGCAGATTTTAAACTCTAATACAAACACCAAAGTTGTGCTTCTTCTGCTTCTTCTATATTATATAACAGTCCAATTGTGGAATCAACATTTATGCCATAATGATGAGTTAAAAATCTACAAAATCTTACAAAAATCTTTTATGACTCTAAGTCACAAAAATCGTGATAAATTTGTTGAAACTGGATCTTCTCATTGGTTGTGGCCTTCACCTGCTTAAGCTTTTAGAATAAGTGGCATTCGGCATGTCTATACTGCTGATCCATACAGATGGTCCTCTGTCACTGAGGGAAGTTAACAATATAATTTTAATGACAACTCAGCTGCCCCATAAAACATAACTATTGAAGGTAGGAGCCCACTCCTTTTTCAAGTGGTTGACATCAATCCAGACAATGTTTGGATTGTCTAGTTTGTCTAGATTATAATGAACAAATAGCGCTCCTTAACTCAGAGCTCATGGATGTCTTTTTGTTATTTTTGTGGTGTAAAAGGGTTAACTCAGAGTTTCTTCTTTGTGCTCCATATCATCTGTCTGTCTGAAGAGCACACACACACACACACACACACACACACACACACACACACACACACACACACACACACACACACACACACACACACACACACACACACACACATTTTTTACAGTCACAAGAATTGTATAGCAACTGTCTTTACCATTGTGACTGTAAAAAGTAGAGCTTTATTTACATTTTTTTGCTGTCATTAAAATAAAATTACGGTGATATTGACCATTATCTTGCATTACCTACTTGTTTTGTGTTTGGATACAAAGGTCTTGCAAACAAGATTTATTTCTTGAATTAGGCCCAATTGCCTCTATAGGTTTTGTGACTTTGCTCTACACTGTGTAAATCCTTTAAAGTAGTGCTGTCCAAATTAGTGACCCTTTCTGCTCTGACATCCTGCATCAATAAAAAATGTTGTTCACATACTATTAATCCTATTTAACCCCAGGTCAATACCATCAGCAAAGAGAAGAAAGCTGAACAAAGAGACATTTTGAGCTCCCCATTAGCAAAACCAGCAACTACAATACAGCCAAAACCTCAGAACAGAACTACATCACAGCCTTCGCCCCAACAGACCAACTCAACATCCACCTCAAAACACCATCTCATCTCCTCCCACTGCTCCAGCTGACTGGCATGGATGCCATGAACAAGTTCGGATCTCTTCATGGTCATACTCACTGGAGCTTTGTGTCTGAAGATACTTTGTCCTCAAGGTTCCAACACATGCGGCAAAGTCCAAGCACATGTGTCAGGTAGTGCTAAATGCACAATTACCAAAGCATCGAGAGTTGTCCTTAACAGTGGCAAAGATGAACCTTTTATACATTTTTATTTACTAACAAAATAATGTGAAAGACATGAAATATTTGATTACTATGACATCAAGTATTCATAAGTCACACAGGAAAATGGAGAAACAGGAAGATGAGCTCTGGTCAGAGTGTGGACACAACTGACTTGCCAGTTTAAAAAAAAAAAGTGAGTATTCACAGTAGTCGTAATGACTAATATGCCAGTTATCATGCACGGCAGTAAAATTACTCAGTGTACATGGGATACGTTGTCTAATGGAGAATGACTTTAAAGGTTGGAATTGGTCTTGACGGCAGTGTTTTGTCCCAAATCACTACAAATTGTTTACATCTGTCATTACCAAATTAACCCACATGCAATGGTGAGAGATATTTAGACCGCATAGTGTTCTTATTTTTGCATCACAAAAGTTTCCTGCTGAGTAAAAAAACATGTATTCATAAAAAGTTTACGAAAACTACACAAAGTGTACTTGAGCATAATTTATTCATTTGTACACATGCATTTTAAACAGTGTTTTAAAAGGACTCAGTGGGTTAAAAACACTTTCAATATAGTGAATAATCACATTGAAATGAGAAAAATAAGACCACATTATACAGTTTCACCTTACCAAAGTGACACCTAAATTCTCCAGTTGAGTGACATTTTGCTTTAATCCCCGTGCACATAATACACACAAATAAATGCTCCTTTGAAGTCCCAAATAATCTCTTCAGCTGTCTCCGTGCAGGGACTGCTTAATCCAGCAAGAGTGTCCTGGTGACTAAGGGCACAAAACATCAGGTTAATTGTCTGGCTCCACTAAGATACACTTAACTGCTATAAGATGATGACTATATAAACTGCAGAGCTGCAGGCTCTGAAAAGCTATTTGAAGATGTGTTAGAGGATAAGGTGATTAAAAGTGAGAGTCTGTAAAGTGCAGGGCCACTAAAAATGGACATTTGCACTTAATGATTTGGCTGTTGTCCTGGTTTTTCAGGCTAAGCTGTACAGGTGGGTCTGTGCAGTCAAAAATGGCTTAGCCATCCCCCTGTTTCTCTGAAGTTGCATAGATGATTTTGTGCTGTGGCTTTTCAAAGTACGTGTTTAAAAAGACTGATTTTAGTTTTTTAATCAGTGTGCAAGTTGAATTAAAATAGCAGTTACTGTTGTAAAAATACAATGATGTAAACTGAATTCAAACACAAAATATACACTGCTTTATTGTAGATATGCTGAAAGTTTCACAATACAAGAAAATTATTATCATTGAGACTCCTGTGTAACTGTTTGCTGAGACTCCTACATGTTATTCATTTGACCATGCTGTCAAGAGTTAGTATAGGACACACATAAAATATTTGCAACATTTGGATGCCTATTGCAAGCAGGCAAAAAGATAAATGTGGACACAAACCCATTATTTATACAGTATATCATATTTATGGTTACACTAATGTGAAAAGGAGAATCAATAATCCAGCTTTACAACCAACAGCTGATTTTCATGTAGGACAGGAAGTATGATTAAGTGCTTAGGCTTGTATTCACGCTGGAGCCTTCACATAGTCCTCCTGTGGCGCTGCCACTCCCAACCCCTTGACCTCCCATCCTTCCCACCATGCTAGCCATCATGTCTGATGAGATTACAGGCTCAATTTGCAAAGCAGTCTGGCTGTAGAACCTAGGCATAAAAGCAGATGAGCGTGACTTAGGGCTTGGACAGAGAGAAGGGAGAGGGATGGAGAGAAAGGTATCCTGTTGTGTCTGTGCTGATTACTGAAGCAAACTGAAATCCTCCATCCAAATGCAGCCACTACAATCTGGAGTGATTATCTCTCTTTTGTGAAGGACAGCTTGTAAATTGTATACACCCATTTACACACACATGCACGAACATCACAAATACTATAGCTCTGTACTAGAGATCAATGAGGAACACTATATGACATTTAGAATACTGAATGGTGCCAATATAAAAACTTTTTAAAAGCTCAGACAGTACAGTTTGAGTCATGTTATTGAGTTGATATTCAATTGATATTCCATCCAAAAATGACTGAAGACATCATAAAGAGCACCACTACTACTGAACATCTAGGTTAGCAGTGCAGCTGCAGCTGATGGGTATATTTGTTTTGCAGATATTTGGTGATAAACCAAAGCATTGGACAATTTCATGGTAAGATTTATCACATTTCATGATATATCAGTCTGGAATCAAAAGTAGCAACATTGCCATTCATAGAGAAATAGCTCTTGCAGCTAATACGAAAATGAAATAGACTCAGAATGTGTTATTTCAAAAGCTCCCACAAACATGCACCTAAGGTTACCACACCTAAGGTGCCACACTGGTTCTGATTTTGGCACAAAGAATGCCATTTTAGGATGTTTTGTTTTGCACAGTGCACAGTGTATTTATAAATTGGCAAACTTAATCAGTGTGCAGCATATTACATAATCTTCCTTTTTTTTTGTGACACAATCTTTTACTGTTGTGGAGTTGACTGTGGCATGGTTGATTGATCAGTGTTTGTATGTTTCAGCAAGCCAGTGAGATGGCCAAATAAGAAGGAATGACAGAAAATAGAATAAAGGATAAAGCCAGTGACACTTACACACAGGCTCAATTGATCTATTATGCATACTTTTCTCAATGCACCATTTAAAGTTTTGCTTTCCCTGAAATTTTATTCTTATTACAGTGGAAAAGCTCAGGAGCTCACCTTTTGAGTCCACACTGAAAACTTAAATAATACATGACAAACTTTGAGGATACAGAGAAGCTAAAGAAATAATCAGAATAAGATCAAAACACAATATTTATTCAGGTGATTGTTTGCTTACAGTTTTCACGTGTATAATTAATGTAAAAAGTAAGTAACAAGTTCTACAAAACTGCAGCGTTTGGAAAAAAAGAGGATAGCGGCAAATAGAAAAGAATATTTTTTCTGTGAGAAACTAAGGGCACCTCATTTTTAAATAGCTTGTAGAACACCTTTAGCAGGAATAACTTTGTGACTTTTATCAGTTTCTGTCATCATTGTGGAGGAAATTTGGCTCGTTCTCCTTTACAGGGTTGCAGGCATTTGTTTACCTAGTTCAATCTAGGTCTTGAGGTCTGCACATTGCAACACCTTAAACAGTTTTTTCAGCCATTCTGTTGCAGATTTGCTTGTGTATATGAGATCATGTGGTGGCTGTAGCTCAGGAAGTAGAGCAGGACTTGGAAAAGGTTGGTGGTTTGGACCTGCTCTACCTCCTGAGGCACAGCCACCCCAAAGGCACCGCTAGGATTTGAACCCAGGATCTCCTGTTTACTAGACAGGCGCTTTAACCAACTAAGCCACGGCACCACCACATTATTCTTTTTTATTGGCCAAAATACTGACCCACCAGTTGCTCACTGAGCATTCATTGGAGATTAGGTGTAAAAGAGTGCTTGGGTGAGTGAGGGATGCTGTATAAAGCACTTTGAGTGCTCAAGTAGAAAACCACTATATAAGAATTCAACCATTTACCTAATTTTGGCCAACCTTTAGCTGTTGAACAGATGGTGACACAGTTGATTCAGAGTATACTGGTATACAGAGGACTTCATGACTGACTTAATCACTGCCAGGTTGCCAGGTCCTGTGGCTGCAAAACAAGCCCATATCATCACCTCTCCCCCAATGTGCTTGACAGTTAAGAGGTATTGTGCTGATACACTGTGTTTGGTTTTCTCCAAATGTATTGCTGTGCAATTATGGCCAGACATCTCCATTCCGGTCTCATCTGTCCAAAGGACATTGTTCAAGAAGTCTTGTTCTTTGTTTAGATGCAACTTTGTAAACCTAAGCCATGCTGCCATGTTCTTCTAAAGGAGAACGGACTTTCTCCTGGAAAATCCTTGCAAACAATCCTTGTTCAGTCCTGTTTATGTCCTGTCATGAACTTTTATGTCTAACATCCTAACTGTGACCTGTAGGGTTTCAGATGCAATTCTTGGATTTTCCTTTAGCAGTTTCTGAGTTTTTCTGAGCATTGCACAGTCTGACTTTGCTGAGATATCAGCTTCTGGGAAGATTGTAGCATTGTGTTAACACAAATCTGAATGCTTCAGACAAGCAACCTGCTAAAGCTTCTGCATTTATAAAAGAAGTCACAATTCCTGATGATCAGTTAATCAAGTGCATTTGATTAGCTGCACTTGGCTGCTACTCACTGATTCCATAGGAACTAATAAAGTAAGGGGGGTACTTAGTTTTTTACAGGAATTTAAAATAAAAAAGTGTAGTCACTCTGGGTTGTCATTGTTGAGAGAAAAGCTTACAAACTGGGAAACACAGATCTGCCATGCCAGCTTTGTTTTTATTTTTATTTTTTGATGTAAATGTATCCATTTATGAGAGATAATGAGACATTGCAGAGGTTTTCCCCTTTAATGCCTCATTATCCATCTATCAATGCAGTGTCCACATTGTTCTTTCTTTTGTTCTTTATTACATTTGAAATCCTTTCTGACCTTTGATCAATTTTTTAGCCTAAAAAAGAAAACATGATGCGGATGGACACAATACAAAATCTGCCTTACATATCAGGATAATATATATATTTTTTGCTTTATTAGCAAGTCATTATATATCAGCTGTAAACAGTGATTCATACAGAAACAATGTGATTTGTGTTTGTTATGACAAAACTAATTAGATGTCTTTCTTTCCTGTGTCTAAATCCTGTTCACTAGTGACGCTCTTCCAGTTTACCATGCTTATCATTTAAATCAGTGGTGGGCAATTAATTTTCCCAAGGGGCCACATGAGAAACCGGGACTGTTGTGAAGGACACCAATAAGCTGGACTCAATTCTGCTCTGTATTACTTTTTATCTCTCTGCAAGCTTAAGATGGTTTCTCATGTGACTGCTTTTTATAATCTGCTTGTTTTTTTTCTCTCTTCTCTTTTACAATGAGGAAATGAAAAGACAGAAGCTGTATACATATGTGATCCGCAACCAGAACAAAGAGATAAGTAGGATTCCCTTTCATCTGACTGAGGACCCCAAAGGCAATGACAAGAAAGGTCCCAGGAGCATGAAGAAGAAAAGCTGGCTGTGTCTTTTTTTAAAAAGTGCATGCTGTTTAAGGCAAGACGCATGTCTGCATTCTGATTGGTAATTGTACTCCAAAATTAAAAGTATACCATGCACATATCACATAAATATAATTTCTATGCTGATGTTCAAGCATTTTTCATGAAAATTACAGTCACAGGAAAAAAGAAAGTATACCTCCTGTCAATGTTAAGGTTTTACATATCAGGACATAATAAAAAAATTACATGATATATTAAACTGGCATTATTTATTTAACAAAACCCAAGCCAAAATACAGAAACCAATGTATGAAAAACTAAGTACACCTCATGATTCAATAGCTTGCAGAACCACTTTTAGCAGAAAAAAACAAGAAGCTTTTTCTGTCACTGACTTCATCAGTCTCTTATATTGTTGTGAAGGAATTTTTGGTGCACTCTTCTTTACAGCATTGCTTCAGTTTATTGAGGTTTAGACATGCACAGCTCTCTTAATGCTTTACAGGGAAAGTGATTATTTTTGGTCATTTATACACATTTTATATACAGTACCAATCAAAAGTTTGAACAGTGTGTCCAATTTTTTTTTTTTTTTTGCTATGAGGTGTTTGTGCTGATATTTTGTGGTTGGTTCTCTTCAAATGTTGTTCTGTACATTATGGCCAAATGTCTCCATTTTGGTCTCATCTGTTCAAAGGACACTGATCAAGAAGTCTTGTGCTTTGTTCAGATGAAACTTGGTAAACTTTGTCTTAAAATCCTTCTCCTCCATTAGTAGACCTCATAGTACCCCATTAGAGCACTTTGCTCTCAGACTGCTGGCTTACTTGCGGTTCCTAGAATACTTAAGAGTAGAACGGGAGGCAGAACCTTCGACTTTCAGACCCCTCTTCTGTGGAACCAGCTCCCAGTCCTGCCAAACCTTCAAAACAAGCCATATTTGTTCAGTATTTATTTAAAATGTATAGTCAGTCATGAACTTTAATATTTAACATGCTAACTGAGGCCTGTAGAGTCTGAGGTGTAGCTCTTGGGTTTTTTGAAATTTCTCTGAGCATTGCAGTCTTACTTTGTGGTGAATTTGCTGGGAGTTCAACTCCTGGGAAGATTGGCAGAAATCTTGAATGTTTTCCTATTGTAAGCAATCTTTCTCACTGTAGAACTACATTTGTCCAATGGCTGGAATTTTTCTCGGCAGACACTGTGAGGGACAGATGCTCTCACAAAATAAAATAAAATTAATATTGTATCCTATGCTGCTGTGAAAAAGGGAGAGCATTCGAACAGAATTTTGTTGCATGGAAATGTGTGATGGCAATAAAGAATTTCTAATTCTAATATGTTATCATTTGATATATCAAATTTCTGTTCAAATTTATACTGTTTTTTAATGATGTGATGTGCAAGTCTAGCACTTACATGTTCTTCTCTGTTATATTGACAGTTGTTATGGAAACACCACAACTGTGCGCAGTTTTTCTCATTATAGTTATAGTGAATACGGGAAACAATAAATGTTAAATGAGAGCAACAAGTTTTTCTCTGCACAATCTACCTTTCAGGAGGCGTGTTTGGTGTTGATTTTCTTTTTTTTAATGAAGCTTGATTTGGCCTGTTGGTGGTTATAGCATTTTTTCAATTACATACTCTAATTCTTATGCACTTTACTAATATTGAAAATATTAACATGCAGCTGCTGCCTGAAACTTGCTATATTGTCTGATGTGCCACCTTTATGTAAAACATGAAATGAAAAGAGTGCTTGGATGCTGTTTGATATGAACCTGAAAGGGAGCAGGTGGATAAAAATGGTTCATCTCACTAATAAAATGAATCATTTTATTGTGGAATGAATATTCAATTCAATTAAATTTTACTTATATAGCACCAAATCACAACAAACATTCAGCTCAAGGTGTATTATATTGTACCGTAAAGTCCCTATAATAATTACAGAGAAATTCCAACAGTCAAAATGATCCTCTATGAGCAAGTACTTAGCGACAGTGGGAAGGAAAAGCTCAGTGCATCATGGGAAGCCCCCCCCAGAAGCCTAGGTCTATAGCAAACTAACAAGAGAGGGTTCAAGGTCACCTGATCCAGCCCTAACTATAAACTTGATAAAAAGAAAAGCCTAATCTTAAAAATAGAGAGGGTGTCTGTCTCCTGAATCCAAATTGGGAGCGGGTTCCTCCCATTCTACTCTATTGGGGTGATGCGGTACTGTAAGGTCTTTAAGATAAGATGGGGGCTGATTATTCAAGACCTTGAAAGTAAGAAAAAGAATTTTAAATTCAATTCTGGATTTAACAGGGAGCCAACGAAGAGAAGCCAATATGGGAGAAACATGCTCTCTCTTTCTAGTCCCTGTCAGTACTCTATCTGCAGCATTTTGGATCAGCTGAAGGCTTTTCAGGGAGCTTTAAGGACAGCCTGATAATAATGAATTATAATAGTCCAGCCTAGAAGTAATAAATGCATGAATTAGCTTCTCAGCATCAGTCTGAGAAAGGATGTTTCTAATTTTAGAAATATTGCGCAAATGTAAAAAAGCGGTCCTACATATTTGTTTATTATGTGCACTGAAGGACATATCCTGGTCAAAAATGACTCCAAGATTTCTCACAGTGTTACTGGAGGCCAAGGTAATGCCATCCACAGTAAGTATTTGGTTTGACACCATGTTTCTAAGATTTGTGGGGCCGAGTACAAGAAATTCAGTTTTATCTGAATTTAGAAGCAGGAAATTTGAGGTCATCCAGGCCTTTATGTCTTTAAGACATTCCTGCAGTTTAACTAACTGATGTGTGTCATCTGGCTTCATGGATAGATAAAGCTGAGTATCATCTGCATAACAATGAAAATGTATGCAATGCTTTCTAATAATACTGCCTAAGGAAAGAATGTATAATGTAATCAAAATTGGTCCAAGCACAGAACCTTGTGGAACTCCATAATTAACCTTAGTTTGTGAGGAATTCACCCCATTTACATAAACAAATTGGAGTCTGTTAGATAGATATGATTCAAACCACTGCAGTGCAGTACCTTTAATACCTATGACATGCTCTAATCTCTGTATTAAAATGTTATGATCAACAGTATCGAACACTGCACTGAGGTCCAACAGGACAAGCACAGAGATGAGTCCACTGTCAGAGGCTGTAAGAAGATCATTTGTAGCCTTCACTAATGCTGTTTCTGTACTGTGATGAATTCTGAAACCTGACTGAAACTCTTCAAAATAAACTGTTCATCTGCAGATGATCAGTTAGCTGTTTTACAACTAAAATTAATTACATAAAAGGAAGGTTGGAGAGTGGTTTATAATTAGCAAAGAATATTCTCTTGAAATGCACTGTCTATTGGACAAAAAAGAATTATTCACACTTGTAGCAACCTTGTCTTATCCTGAGCTTTAAAGATAAAAACTTTAAACAGCTTTGGCCTTTTATATTGATTTGATAGTAGTTATACACCAATCAACCACAATGCTGAAACCACTGACTGGTAAGCAGTAACACTCATATTCCCATTACAATGCAATGTTTTGCCCTGGGTCCTCAATACACCCTGCCACACCATAAAAATATGAGGAACACAAGAGCCCAAGGTGTTTCCAGACACTCCACATCCCAAACCAATCAAGCATTTGTGGCATTCACGAGAACAGGCCTAATCCATAGAGGCACCATGTACAACCTGTAGGACTCAAATGTTCTACTGCCGACACCCCAGACATGACAGGGCACCACCAGAAGTCCTGTCTCTATCTCCCAATGAGTTGATAGAGCGGTTTTAGTGGCACAAGTGGGACCTATACAGTATTAGGTGATTTTAATGTGTGTATAGTTATGGCAAAAAAAAAGGCTTGATTTCAGCAATCCCATATTCATTTTTGGTTGGTCTCCTCTGAAACACAAGATAAAGTTGCTTCAGTGTTAACAGAATCCAGGTTTTATTTAGAAATAGTTCAGATAAAAATAGTCATTTAGTAAGCTGAGCTTTTTCAGTCCACTTTCATTGATTCCAGACTGATGGCTAATGATGCACTATTTTATTTATTTATTAAAGATCAGGTGATTCCCATTTTAATTAAACAGTGTAATTAGGTCTAACGGGTATAAAACATACACCTGAAATGCCTTAAATGTTTCTGCTTTTTTGATTCTCTCAATTTATGTTGTTTACATTGTGGAAAATTCTACCCAAATAAAGGATAATACCCCTGATCTGGTCCTATTCTTACATTTTGTTGCCATGTCCATATTAACTTCAGCCTCCCACAAAACACTCTCAAGTAGCTCATTTTACTAATTGAACCCTCAGATCATTATCAAAGCACTATTTACTTCAGTGCAATATTCTAATTAGATTATAGTCTCTATTTAACCCATCATGGACTCTTTGAAGCTCCGTGTTTTCAGTGTTAAGTCCTCAGATGCACTGTTGGAAATAAATAGACTAGCCCTTTTTAATTTAATGAAAATCACTGCCTATGCAGACTGAGTCTCTTTGCATTTTTTTATCGGCCCACCTACTCATTTTTTGCCATTGAAATCCAGTTAATTGAAGGAGTCTTTCACTGCTATACATGAAGGGGCCAAATTAGCATCCCTTTATGCCCATTGGGAAACGACGGCAGACGTGGACGCTTTGATGTGAGAAGTACACTTTCAGTAGGCGGCAGGCATCCTGAAAATGAGCTGATGGCCCTGCTATTAAGCCCAAATGCAGATGCGTCCATGTGTTGCAAAACGCTTAATCTTTTAATTGATCACCTTCTGCATGGCCTGTTCTCCACAGTATTTCCCCCTGCTGCTTGTTATCAGAATCACATTTTGAAGATGACATGAATTGCTTTTCAAAATGCCTGAAAGGATTATAAATACAGCACAAAGAACAAGACAGTATTTGCATATGTGCAAAATTCCCTTGTGTCTGATAAAACAATTTAATACGTGTAATATGAGCTTGTTTGAGAGCCTGAGATTTCTATGTGTAGTGCAAATACAAGTTCAAATGCTTACTACCTTTTCATCCTCCATTTTTAACACAGTTGTAATGAGACAATAAAAAGAAAGGTTGGCTATTGATTTACTTCTACAGTCTTACAGAGCTAAACAACATGGAGCAGAAGACTGAAATGCGGCATAGTAGATTTTATGTTTCCCACATGCTCACCATCTGTTAATTAAGAATGTTTAAAGATTAGTGAGAGATACCCTGCAGCATCAAATACTATTAAATTACTTTATTAGTGGATGAATGAATGAACACTTTTCTTCATGCATCCCCTGTATTGATTTGGACAGAGGTAGAAGTGCCTTTCTGTTGTAAATTACAACTCAACTTTGAACAGTTATAAATTACCCAACAGGACAGGCATGGGCTCAATTCGTTCATGTTTAATGTCCATAGACTAGAAAATACAAAAAGCTGGAAATGTGAAATGTGGACTTTAGATAATAATAAGAATTTTAAAAATTCTGTATTTTTCTGATCATATTAAAGATACACTAATCACAAAAAATAAAATAAAACAAATTATTTAAAAATAACGCTTGTTGACTGTAATCTTCACTTTTCAGTGTGTTCAATTCTCATGTCTATGTTAATTTAATAACAGTGCTGTTGACATGTTGGCTTAAATTAAATAACAAAAATTTTAAAAGATTGTTTATGAAAAAGTAGAAATTTCTCAGTTATCGGTTAATTACATTCAATTTGATTTTATTTATATAGCGCCAAATCACAACAACAGTCGGCTGAAGGCGGTTACATTAACACTCAGTTTGAAGATCCAGTTCACTGGCAGAAACACAGCTGAGACGTACATGATGGAGTAGCTGCACTGCTGTCAAGTGAAAATGTTTGGAACATGTTCTGCCTAATTCTCTTGACTTTTTGAATTTATATTTTTGAAAACACTGATCCAGCCTTTACCGCAATGAGAAAAGCAGTGCCTTGCTTTTCATACGTTCTTGTCACATTTCAGTGTTCCTAAAAGTAAAAAATACAAAAAGCACAAAAAAAATACAAAGATAATAAATAATAAATAGCGGGCTGTTTTTAATGTTTGCTGTGTAAATATCCGCTTAGAACAAAACGGTAACCCCTGCCCTTATCTAACCGCGTCTGCTGCACGTCAACAAAACAGGCACGACTAGAACCTTGTTATGAGGGGACTTAGAAGTATGATTTAGAAGGCTTACCGACAGGCTTACTTTAAAAATCCTCGTATTCAGTTGCAGTCTGGGGGAGCGTTTGAGAGCATTTGACTTTAGTAATTTCTTGCTATCATTCTTTTGCGTTTGTTGACTCAAAGCACAGCGGGCTTCACGCCATCATGCGGGAAACCCATGTAGAGAAGATGATGCAGCTTCGCATTCAAAGCTGAGCTCCATGCTGTGGAGACCGGCTCTTAATGCAAGTGGTAAGACAGCCGTTTGAACTCTAAGAAGCATCTCACCGTGATAACGGGATTACAGCCACATGTTGGGACTAAACAGTAACACTGCATTCAGAGGATTTATTTGATTATTATTAAAAAACAACAACAAAAAACCCTCCTGGTCGGAAATGTAAACAACAAGGAAGTGAGCTCGTATATATATATATATATATATATATATATATATATATATATATATATATATATATATATATATATATATATATATATATATATATATATATATATATATATATATATATATATGGTCAATCAGGACCTGATTAGCTAAACCTCCAACACTGCAAATAACGTAAAAAAAAAAGGTAGCATGGAAATTTTCAGTTTGGAATTAAAATAGGAAAGGATAGGACAGCACAATGTTAGGAAGAAGCAAAGAACTATTCCACAGGCTTATTTATAATCATCTGTACACATATTTCCGCCGGCAAATTAAAAAAGACACAGGTATGACTTTTCAAAACAAAATGTCTCTTGCCTCGTGATAATAATAATAATAATAATAATAATAATAACATGATAAAGTTTTTGTCAGCCATAACATGACAATTCATATCCTGTACACAGAAAAAACAGTTAATTACAAAAAATAAAAATAATAATCAATAGCCCCACCTGTAATCAATATTAACACTGTACAGCCTATTTCCCCCTCTTTGTAAAACTGCGATTTATATCGGCTAGCTATTTAAATTAAAAAAAAATCTGAATGATCCTACAGTAGTCTATAGGCTGCATTTACAGAAAACAGCTGTGCAGCCTACTATAGTAGATGATCCGGGGAGCAAATGCCATCCTCGATATCCACATCGTCTTCGTTTTCTTCCAGTAATGTACGAATTCGATTCTAGGCCGTGTTTCAGCTCTTCCGCGCTTTTGTCGTTCAGTTCGCTCTCGCTGGAGTTCTCCGCAGATCGCTCCAGCTCCCCGGTTGCCTTCCGCTCGTCCTGCGCTTTCCTCAGCTGTTTCTTGTGCTTCATCCGCCTGTTCTGAAACCATGTTTTTACCTGCATTTAAGAGAAGGTAAAATTAAAGGATGCCAATTAGAAACCCCTCCCCCCGCTCTCTCTATATTATTTTCTATGCTGGAAAATTTGTTATTAAAACTATTTAGATATAAATTGAAATGAGCTCTATCTCATGTGTTTATTATCAGAATTTAACATATGGATCATTCAAGATATGAAAAATATATATTTCTTCTATATATGGTAAATAACAAAGAATGAATTAAGTGTCGTTTGGAGATTTTTTCCTTTCTTTTGTATTATGATATGGAAAAAAGTAAAAAAAAAAAAAAAGGGAATAAGTGGCATAATAAACAAAGATTCTAAAAAATACTCCACAGACATAATGAACCTGTGGAAATGACCCTTGACTCCTTAAACTTCCAAATACCGCATACTGCGTTCGTGTGTGTGTGTGTGTGTATGTATGCGCGTGCGCGCGTGCATGTGTGTGTGCGAGGCCAACCTGTGTCTCCGACAGGCTCAGTGCTGTGGCCAGTTCCACTCTCTCAGGTGTGGACAGGTACCGCTGGATCTCAAACCGCTTCTCGAGGCCAGAGAGCTGCGAGTCAGAGAAAACCGTTCGTGCTTTCCTGCGTCTGCAGTGCTTGCCCGGTAACTCTGCGTGGTGCTGGAACAAGGCCGGCATCTGCATGCCTGCAAGGCGATATGAAGAGGTGATTTGAAATTATAACGTCGCAAAATAAAATAAAATAAAATAAAATAAAACCTGAATATACCAGAGCAGATGGGTTCGCTATAACGGAATGAATATTAGTTTGGTGATTAAAACTTTGTGAATATAAAAAGTGTTACCCAGTTTAGCGTTACTAGTTACACAGTGGGCTAACTGAAATATAATTGCCCATTTCAAAAGTGTGAAATTACTAAAATTAAATAGAAAACCCACATGTTAGAATCGACTTTATAATTTCAATGTACTTAATCAGACAGTAGAATAGATAGGGAAAATACATGAAGTGAAAATTAAACAACTAAGCTTTATAAATGATTCAGATATGTCTATTTTCCTCTAAATGAAGCTTAATAATAAACTATAGCATTGTCCAGATAATAGCATACTATGTATGTGACTGTTTTCTTGTTATTCCAGACCTCTGCCTCTGGTTTCTTCTGCTAGCAATACGTAACTGAACTAGTAGAATGACATAACAC